>PVJC01019802.1:0-29833 GCA_004026665.1 Murina feae | reverse complement strand
CCCCTTTCCCCCTGTGGATTGTCATTCCACTCCCTTTCTATGCCCCTGATTCTATTCTATTCACCAGTTTATTCTGTTCATCAGACTTTCTTTATTCACTTGATTTTTAGGTTCACTTGTTGATAGATATGTATTTGTTGTTCATAATTTTTATGTTTACTTTTTCTTCTTCCTCTTCTCAAAGGATACCTTTCAGCATTTCATATAATACTGGTTGGGTGGTGATGAACTCTTTTAGCTTTTTCTTGTCTGTAAAGCTCTTTGTTTGACCTTCAATTCTGAATGATAGTTTTGCTGGATAAAGTAATCTTGGTTGTAGGTTCTTGCTATTCATCATTTTGAATATTTCTTTCCACTCCCTTCTGGCCTGCATGGTTTCTGTTGAGAAATCAGCTGACAGTCGTATGGGTGCTCCCTTGTAGGTAACTGACTGCCTTTCTCTTGCTGCTTTTAAGATTCTCTCCTTGTTTTTTGCCCTTGGCATTTTAATTATGATGTGTCTTGGTGTGGTCCTCCTTGGATTCCTTTTGTTTGGGATTCTCTGCACTTCCTGGACTTGCAAGTCCATTTCTTTCACCAGGTAGGGGAAGTTTTCTGTCATTATTTCTTCAAATATGTTTTCTATATCTTGCTCTCTCTCTTCTTCTGGCACCCCTATAATTCTGATGTTGGTACACTTGAAGTTGTCTCAGAGACTCCTTACACTGTCTTCATATTTTTGGATTCTTTTTTCTTTTGGCTTTTCCAGCTGGGTGGGTTTTGCTTCTTCATATTTCATATCTTTGACTTGATTCTTGCGATCCTCTCGTCTGCTGTTGGATCTCTGTATATTATTCTTTATTTCAGTCAGTGTATGCTTAATTTCTAGCTGGTCCTTTTTCATAACCTCGAGGGTCTCACTAAATTTATCAGCAGCCTCTAGAATATTCTTGAAAAGCTTTATAACCATGGTTTTGAACTCTATATCCAGTCGTTTGCTTTCCTCCATTTCTGTCATTTGTGATCTGTTTCTTTGTCGCCGCATTTTGGCTGCTTCCCTCTGCACTTTATTTCCGCACCTCCTCTGCATCTCAGTCTCTTTCTAGTTGTAGAATTCCACTCAGCCAGCCTTCCTGTGGGTCTGGGTGGTGTCCAATTTTTCTTTTCATTGTGGTTTTGAAATAGTGCCCAGCAGCAATTCCAGTGTTCACCTATGCCGCCATCTTGGTTCTCTCTCCAGAGTTGCTTTTTTATTTGCATGGTAAGCATCATTTGTTGTGGTTAGGCATCTTTTACTTTGCCAAACAATCTGTATCTTTAAAATTTTTTCGAACTACTATTATATAATGATTGACCTAGCACAATAAATGTTTCCCTGTTCTTTATCCTGTCTTTGTAGCTTGTTTGTTTGCATGAGAATTTGGTAAAAAATAAAAATAAAAAAAAAATCTTTGTACCTACTTCCTGGAAAGTCCTCACATGAATCTAAACTGAAATTTCAGTGTCATGTAAGCCTTGGCTTGGCAGGGGGTAGCTCAGTTGGTTAGAGTGCTGCCTCAATACTCGAAGGTTGCAGGTTTGATCCCTGGTCAGGATACATAGAAGAAGCAACCAATGAATGCAAACAAAGATAGAATAACAAATTGATCTCTCTCCTTCCCTCCATTAATTCTTCCTTCTCTCCCTCACTCAAATCAATAAAAAACAATTTTTTAAGGTGGTAAAACAAATTCAGTGTCATGGACCTAGAGATAAGAACTTTCACACAATAACAAATTATGAGTTGTGTACTGAGAGGAGTTCAGTTCTTAGAGAGATATTTACTTTTTCCATCAAGAACTCCTGCTTCTGTACTCCGTATGCTACTGTCATATTATAGCCCAGACAACTACCAAATTTTTACCATGCTAAGTAAAATAGTAAGGATCTTGGAAGAGGAAAACATAGAAATGAAGCTATATAAATATCTTTTTGTCTTTAAACTTATTTCTTTTTGCCAATGTGATTCAGAGAGATTGGGCATTTGAGAAACATACCTTTTTCTCCCTAGTTTCCTGGAAATATTCTTCTAGCAATGTCTTCATTAAAATAAAAATTATGATATTACTGAGACCCTTTCTGGGTGTAGAAAACCCAGAGAACCTCTTAGAAAGAATTGTTTAATCATGAAAAAAATATGATGTTTATTGAATTTTATCTGAATCAGTTGACATTTACTATGCCATGTGACAGGTTGATAAAATTTAAAGCTTCCAAAATTTCAACTACCTATGATAATTGGTTGGGGCAGATGGCAAGTTAATAAAAATTCAGATGTTAATAACAGTTATTAAGCAATTATGTATATCAAGCAGTGTGATCAGCTTTTGTGTGCTAAGTCTAGCTTTTTGTGTGTTAAATCCTCATAAAAACCATATGAAGAAATTACCATTACAACTACCATTTTATAGATAGGAAAACTCATTTAAGATTATATAGTAAGTGGCAGAGCGGGGACTTGAACCAAGACCTCTCTTGACACCAATGTCTCTTTTTTTTTTTTTTTTAATATATTTTATTGATTTTTTTACAGAGAGGAAGGGAGAGGGATAGAGAGTTAGAAACATCGATGAGAGAGAAACATCGATCAGCTGCCTCCTGCACACCCCCCATTGGGGATGTGCCTGCAACCGAGGTACATGCCCTTGACCGGAATCGAACCTGGGACACTTGAGTCCATAGGCCGACGCTCTATCCAGTGAGCCAAACCAGATAGAGCGACACCAATGTCTCTTGATATTATTTACAGGGTCGGGCAAATGTAAGTTTATAGCTCATATGGAAAATAATACAATAACTAATAATACAAGAATAAACCTTCTTTGCATACTTCTAACTATAAACGTACTTTTGCCCTACCCTGTGTAATGCTCAGTGCTATAAATTCATTTTAGTTTTTTTACTTTATTTTGTTTTTAATATATTTTTTAATTAATTTCAGAGCAGAAGGGAGAGGGAGAGAGATAGAAACATCAATTACGAGAATCATTGATTGGCTGCCTCCTGCACACCCCTGACTGGGGATTGAGTCCACGACCTAGGCATGTGCCCTGACCAGGAATTGAATCATGACCATCTGATTCATAGGTGGACACCCAGCCACTGAGCCATGCCAGCCAGGTGCCATTTTAGTTTTTTAATGTCAAAAGAAACCATAACATTTAATGCATCTTATGTCAGCAATTGGTCTGTTAGCTCTGTGTATGGTGGCCCCATTTGGAATAGAAAGAGTATATTATTTTGGTAATGGGACTCAGAGGAAGGGATTGAGTGTTTAGCCAGCTTGAGTAATCTTTTTCTTCCTCACTTAACAGAAAGACTTGGTCAGAACAACATTAAGAATATGCTCAGGAGCTGGTAGAAAACCAGTTTGCCATTTAAAAAATATACATATATGGAATGCTTCATGAATTTTCGTGTCATCCTTGTGCAGGGGCCATGCTAATCTTCCAATTTTAGCTTACGGGCTGCCAAAGTGAGCACCAGTTTGTCTTTTAACTGTAGCTGTTACGTTTTTCTCCTCATTATTATCCTTATTTTGGTGTTGGATTTTCCAGAAATACTGTATAAGTGAGAATCTTATTTGTTGTTAACATAATGATTTCTAAAATGGAAAAGATGTAGGAAACTCGAAGTGCATACATTTTAGAGGGAGATAAAGTACCCATGATAGGAAAAGCTTTAAAGGAACCTAAAACAACAAAATATAATTGTCTGGTTGACAATGAATTTCTGTGGTGTAACAGCTCAGGCATAGTGGTAGTGAAATCTTTAGAATATTTAGAGAGATTTTAAACATCATAGCTAAACAGGTAATAAGGTCTGAGTCCTTACTAATGCTGCTGAAAGGAACATTCATTAGAATAATAAACATACTATTTTAGGACCGCTGAGATGATAAAAGTAGAAAAGAGATAAAAGAATTAAAAATTGTGATGGATGTTGGCAGCTTTGTATGTGCCGTATATCCAAGGATATGAGAGAGATTTATTTGTAAAACTAACTAGGTCCTAAGAAACTGATAACAAAAGTAGGATCCAGGCTGAAAAGAGGTACATTGAGAATCTCCAGTACTCAGCCATGTTTTTCACTTAGAAGTATACAGTTTCTCCTCTTCCCACTGATTATTTTTCCTCTCTTTTCCCCCTACAGACATTCCATACACCAAGCTTGGGTGATGAGGAATTTGAAATCCCACCTATCTCCTTGGATTCTGATCCGTCACTGGCTGTCTCAGATGTCGTTGGCCACTTTGATGACCTGGCAGACCCATCCTCCTCTCAGGATGGCAGCTTTTCAGCCCAATATGGGGTCCAGACATTGGACATGCCTGTGGGCATGACCCATGGCTTGATGGAGCAGGGCGGGGGGCTCCTGAGTGGGGGCTTGACCATGGTAAGGGGAAGATATGTTCAGACTTACCCAAGCTCATGGGCATGGTGTTAGGGAAGATAAAAGTGATTCTGTTCCCTCCTGCACTTGAGTATTACATGTTTCTCACTCTTATGGATGAAGGCTCATTGATAAAGACTTAAAGTCCATTGAATGAATGAAATGTATCATTTGAGTCAATTTTACTTGAAAAATGGTTTAAAATTGTAAAATGTCCAGTCACCTGAGGATTAACTCTGAATTAAAGATGATTTATTGTGATTTGCAAGAGGTCTCCCCCCTTTTAACATCCTAGGATTCAAATGTGTGTGTGATAGTTGGCACATTGATTTATTCAAAAACAGTCTGAACAAAATGTATTAACTGTGGGTTAGTGTTATAAATCAGTATATTGGGTTTCCAGCACATCTCATTAGTAGCACATCTCCACACATTTAATTTCATGTGCTTGACTAAGGCCTTATTACTCAGGTTGCCTGTGTATTACAACTTTAAAAGCCGTTATTTTAGCAGGGTACAGAGGAAGTTTTTCTTTACTCCTTGTGTCATTACTACCTCTAGATTACCAAATAATTTATTTACTCTTTAAATTATTTGTCCAAAATTAAGACCTGGTTATTTTTAGTTATTTTAGAATAGGCTTTGGAGTACAAAGAAGTGATTTTACTAATTTATATGCTTTATTAAAAAGCTTAATGTTTTATATGTACACAGATTATTTTATGTTTAGAGTCTAAACAATGATATAGTGTAGATGAGTAGGGTGTTTATAAACTGTCCTGAACTCAATGGGGGGAGGAGTGGTGTTCTTTATATTTAGTGTTTAATTAGTCCTTCTGCTTCTCTCAGGACTTGGACCATTCTATAGGAACTCAGTATAGTGCCAACCCACCTGTTACAATTGATGTACCAATGACAGACATGACATCTGGCTTGATGGGGCATAACCAGTTGACCACCATTGATCAGTCAGAACTGAGTTCTCAACTTGGTTTGAGCTTAGGGGGTGGTACCATTCTGCCACCTGCCCAGTCACCTGAGGATCGTCTTTCAACCACCCCTTCACCTACTAATTCACTTCATGAGGATGGTGTTGAGGATTTCCGGAGGGTGAGGCATTCCCTGTCCAAAATCAAATCTGCCGTGATATTCTGGGATAAAACTCTTGGCATACAAGAGCTACTTAGTATCTTTACACCTGTTCTGCCATCTCCTCTGCTCTTTTCTGGGTATGGGGTCCTGCCTCTCAATTTATAGTTTGTAACATTCCTCCCAATCTTCATTCTTATTGGTCCTCACATACTTTACTAATATCTTAATCCTATTGCCTCTCTTTTTAGTATTTCTGAAAATTCCTCCATGTAGCTAGTTTCCACATATAAAAGTTCTTTTCTTGCAGTTCTCCAGATATACTTCCCTTCTTCCTTCTTGTAATTCTCTCTTTTCTCCCCTGCAGCAACTTCCCAGCCAGAAGACAGTTGTTGTAGAAGCAGGGAAAAAGCAGAAGACCCCAAAGAAGAGAAAAAAGAAAGATCCTAATGAACCTCAGAAACCAGTTTCAGCATATGCCTTATTCTTTCGTGATACACAGGCTGCCATCAAGGGACAGAATCCCAATGCCACTTTTGGAGAAGTTTCAAAAATTGTGGCCTCAATGTGGGACAGTCTTGGAGAGGAGCAAAAACAGGTGAGCAAGTAATTAGGAACTAGTGGATAGGGAATGTTCTAGAAGTTTTTAAAGGGATGAAAATTAAGTTTTCTTTTAACTTTCTTACATGTTCTTTTATCATCTCATTGTTAATGTTACTTATAGATCATCCTTTGTCTTAGAAGCAGCAGCCATAAACTAACTAAAAAGTATCAATTATTATAGAAACGCTGAACCTAACTTTTCTAAGCCTCATTTTTTCCCACTGTAAAATTAGGTTGTTCCTTCATAAGTTGCATGTTGTGGCTAACTCTAAAATCTACTACCAAGTTTAGATTTAGAATTTAGTTTAGAATTTTTCTCATTGGCTTATTTTAACACTTTGTAATCGGGCATTTTCCCGCCAAATTGCGTTGTAACACGGGGCTTTTTTGACATTTTCTAGCCAAAATTAGACTTTCCGTAAAATATTCATATCTTTCGATCTATTTGATATTTTTCTATGAAACTTTCAGTGTTTTAGTTTAAAAAGAGGTCTCTATTTACTTTGCAAAATATATGTTATTGTATTTTTTATGTGCACAAAATTACTACATTCTAGGTAAATATATAAGAACACAATCAAAATAATTTTATTTATACAAAATTACAATATTTTTTCAAAATTTTTAACAGATCTTATAAAAAAAACTATAACCTAATAGTGCTTCACTGTGTGGTAGCATTCAAAACACTTTCCTTTGTGCAGGGGTACATTGCAAAACTTGCACATGTACCGCTTTTCACTGCGTAGTTTATGAGCGGCACACACACGACAACAACGTAAAACATTTTTATTTTTGCCAGTTCCAACTAGAGGTTCCAATGTATGTTTCCTCATGTCCATTGACAGTCTCCCTGGTGGATCCGATTTTACTCGTTTCTCGCAAAAAATGTGTTAAACTTGAAAACTAGGGTTAATCTCCCCAAATTTAATCTGCATTATTTTTTATTTTTTTTATTTTTTTAATGAAAATTGTGCCTGGCTGCCATAGTTCAGTGGTTGAGTGTCAACCTCTGAACCTGGAGGTCACAGTTTGATTCCCAGTGAGGGCACATAGAAGCATGCAAGAGGCAGCTGATCAATGCTTTTTTCTCATCATTGATGTTTCTATCTCTCCCTCTCTCTTACTCTCTGGAATATATTTAAACTAGGGGCCCAGTGCATGAAATTCATGCACTGGGGGGACGGGGGCGGTCCTCAGCCCAGCCTGCCCCCTCTCATTGGGAGCCCTCAGGGGGTGTCCTACTGATGGCTTAGACCCGCTCCCTGCTCCCCTTGGGGAGCAGGCCTAAGCCACAGTCTGGTCTCCCTTTGTGGGAGGCGACCAGGCTAATCAGGGGAAGCCACCAGCCCCATCACCTCGCTGCTGCAGCCACCGCCAATCACTGCAGCCACCAAGGTGTTTTCATCAACACGGACTCCAGTCCCTTCACCATGAAAAAATGACAACTTTCTTTAGGCATTTTCAAGATATGTCTTTCATAGGATATGACATTTCTTTCTTTTTTTTTTTTTTTATCCTCATCTGAGGATATGTTTCCATTGATTTTTAGAGAATGTGAAAGAGAAGGGAAAAACAGAAACATCAAAGTGAGAAGAACACTTTGATTGGTTGCCTCCTGCATATGGCCTGACCTAGGCACCGGCCAGGGAGGAGCCTGCAAGCTAGGTACATGCCCTTGGTCAGTCAGTATTGAACCCAGACCTTGCAGTCAGCAGGCTGAGGCATTATGCACTGAGCCAAACCAGCTAGGGCAGGATATGACATTTCTTATCCCTCCAGCAGTGGGCCTTCATTTTTTTTCTCCAGGAGTGTGGTAGAAAAACCCTAGATTGCCTTTAGGGATTCTTATTACCCAAGTTACTAATAATATTACCAGTGGGATACAGGGAACTTAGCCAGTGAGTGGTAAGAAAAGGTGTTTCCTCTGTAGTTCACTCCCATCACCAGCTCCACCCCTGCCCAGGCCTGTAAGCTCTGGCCGAGGATGCAGGCCTGGGCAGGGGAACCCAAGGCCCTTCCGATCGCAGGCTCTGCCCTTGCCCCACTACAGTCTCTGGCCAAGGCTACAGGCTTGGGCAGGAGACCCCCCAAGCCTCTGCCATCGCCAGCTCTACCCTTGCCCCACTGCAGCCTGTGGCCAAGGCTACAGGCCTGGGAAGAGGACCCCCAGACCCTTGCCTTGCCGGCTCCGCCCATGCCCAGACCTCTGCAATCACAGGTTCTGCCCCTGCCCAGCTCCTGAGATCGCCGGCTCTGCCCCTGCTCCACTGCAGCCTCTGGCCAAGACTACAGGCCTGGGCAGGAGATCCCCAGACCCCTGCTTTGCCAGCTCCACCGGTGCCCAGGCCCCTGCAACCTCTAGCCTTGCCCCTGCCCAGGCCTGAGGCCTCTGGCCCAGGCCTTATGCCTGGTAGGGCACCCTCATACCCCTCCGATCACTGGCTCCACCCTTGCCCATGCGTGAGGCCTCTGGCCTGGGCAGGGGACCTCCAGCCTCCTCTGATCACCTGTTCCACCCCTCTGGCCCCCCACCTCTCCCACCACCTGCCTGGCTAACAGGCCTGACCACTTCAGTGGCAGGGCTGAGCCAGAGTGGCCATTGGGGTGGCCATTGGGGTGGCCATCTTTGTGATGGAGTGACTTCTAATTTGCATATTACTCTTTTATTAGATAGGATAATGAAAATTGTATAGGATAATGAAAATTGTGATACCATGTATTAAAAGATAGAATTGAAATGGCTATAATTATCATACACTGTCTAGGTCAAAGTGAATCTGCTTAATTTGAAAAAGGTAAATTTATTCTAGATAATTTGTATTAGTTACCTCTTGCTACTCAACAAAGCACCACAAATTTAATGGCTTAAAAAATGGCAATTTATTATTTCCCATGATTCTTCAAATTGGTTGGGTACTTTTCCTAATGCTCTTTCCTGGGCACATTCCTATGGTTGTAGTCAAGGGACAGCTGGTAAGGCTGGCCAGGGTGAATTTGCCTCCATGTTTGGCAGTTGGTGCTGTTGGCTGAGATGGCCTTGGTTCTCTTTCACACAGCCTCTGTCTTCCACATCTAGACTAGCTTCTTTACAATATGGCAAATGTTGACCAGTGATCCAAGAGGACAAAAACAGATGCCCAAGATTTTTTGTATCACTTCAGCCACATTTTAATGGTCAACGGAATTCATAGAGCTAGCCCCGATTCAAAGAAAGCAAATTCAAAGAAAGAGTCAGCTCTTCATGGAAGAAGTATACAAAATGGAAAGAGTTCTTGTGGCCATCATTGCAAACAATTTAACACATTCCTTAAGGGAGAGTATACTGGTTAGGCACAATGCCAGGCTAAGCAGACTACTGATCTGAAATCAGTTTTGGGGTCAGGATTTGTTTTGCTAATAGAAGTGAGCATGGGTTGGTGTTAACTTGAGAAATGTAGTTATTCTGGCAAGATACTTTTTTTTTTTTAGTTTTATTCTTTTTCTTTTTTAAAAAAATATATTTTTATTAATTTCAGAGAGGGAGAGGGAGAAATAGAAACATCAATGATGGGAGAGAATCAATGCTTGGCTGTCTCCTGCACACCCCCTACTGGGGATCAATCTCACAACCCAGGTATGTGCCCTTGACTGCACTCAAACCTGGAACCAACCCTTCAGTCCGCAGGTGGTTGCTCTATCCACTGAGCCAGATCAGCCAGGGTTGGCAAGATTCTTGTTGATTGGCTGGCTTTCAGATGCTTGGTCCCTGGAAAGTCTGACATGGAGGCTGTCTTGATTACTAGCTTTCAGAAGTATATTCACTAAAAGGAATTGTCAGTATTCATTTATATATATATATATAAATATATATATAATTATATATATATAATCTTGATTTTGGAGAGGCGGGGAGAGAGAGAAACATCAATGATGAGAAAGAATCGTTGACTGACGATAACTCCAGCATGCCCCACACTGGGGAGCAAGCCCACAATCTAGGCATGTGGCCTGACTGGGATTCAAACCATGACCTCCTGGTTCATAGGTGGACGCTCAACCACTGAACAACACTGGCCAAGCTGGAGTCGTCAGTATTCAGATTGAGATTGTTATTCAGTGAAGAATAATAGAATTATCAGTCTTTTCTAGGCGTTTGGACACTTCTTAAACAGTTATTCTTTCCTGCAGGTATATAAGAGGAAGACTGAGGCTGCCAAGAAAGAGTATCTGAAAGCTCTGGCTGCTTATAAAGACAATCAAGAGTGTCAGGTAAGAGGGTTATGGCAGATGGATATTTAAACCAATAAAAGATTTTTTAAGCTGTTTGTTATAATACCACCAAAAACCTGTGCACCCTAATAACTAGTAGTTAAAGCTTAGAAATATATACAGCATGGTTTCCTATTATTCCCATCATAAATCTTCCCAACCAGTCTTTGAGTTTATTGTCATTGTTTACTTTAGACAGGGTAGCACCCACAGCTGGTTTTTTTTCCCTTTTTTTTCTTTATCGATGTTTCATTGTCTTTTGGGAGGTGATTAAAGTGAATATGTCCCAGGGAATACAGTAAATTTCTGAATGACTTTTTGTTTTTTTTGGTCTTCTTTTAGGCTACTGTGGAAACAGTGGAGCTGGATCCAGTGCCACCATCACAGACTCCTTCTCCACCTCCTGTTGCTACTGTTGACCCAGCATCTCCGGCACCAGCCTCAACAGAGCCCCCTGCTCTGTCTCCTTCCATTGTTGTTAACTCCACTCTTTCATCCTATGTGGCCAATCAGGCATCTTCTGGGGCTGGGGGTCAGCCTAATATCACCAAGTTGATTATCACCAAACAGATGTTGCCCTCATCTATTACCATGTCTCAAGGAGGGATGGTTACTGTTATCCCAGCCACAGTGGTGACCTCCCGGGGGATCCAACTAGCCCAAACCAGCACAGCTACTATACAGCCCAGTCAACAAGCCCAGATTGTTACTCGGTCAGTGTTGCAGGCAGCAGCAGCAGCTGCTGCTTCTATGCAACTGCCTCCACCCCGACTACAACCTCCTCCATTGCAACAGATGCCTCAGCCCCCCACTCAGCAGCAAGTGACCATTCTGCAGCAGCCTCCCCCACTCCAGGCCATGCAACAGCCTCCACCTCAGAAAGCTCGAATCAATTTACAGCAACAGCCACCTCCTCTGCAGATCAAGATTGTGCCTGGACCCACTCTGAAAATGCAGACCACCTTAGTCCCACCAGCTGTGGAAAGTAGTCCTGAGCGACCTATGAATACCAGCCCTGAGGCCCATACAGTGGAGGAGACCTCTACTGATACAATCTGTGAGATGATCACAGATGTAGTTCCTGAGGTGAGCCAGTTTTCAAGTCTTTCCTTTGATGATCAGTTTCCTCTGATGATCCAATAAAAGTAAGGGTTGCCATTAGCACTTAATGCTTGATAACCAGGAGTATGAAACACCCTGTAAAGGACAGTTCCCACCCATAATACTCTGTAGTGTTCTTGGTGAAAAACATTAAGAGGGCCTCCTTTCCCAGACGACTCCTTAACTAAGCAAAACACTATGGTTTTACTGGAGAAGATACAACCCAAGCCCAGAGTTATTTTTTGGAGGTATCTACCCAAGGATCCTAAACTTTGGAGATTTAAGTGCTTCCATTTCTCCTATATCTGGACTGCTTGGATTTATCTTTTCAGTGGGGAGATGGATAGGGAATATAGCTAGAAAAATTCAATTGGTTCATATCAATTAGTCCAAAGTGACATAAACAGATGTCCATTACCCTAGCTTTAACTTATTAACTTATACATGACCAGTAGTTATTTTTAAATATGGGTCTGTTTGAGATTAGCTCCACAGTTTTAAATATTCAGAGGAATATTATTCAAGTGTGGAATAAAGTCAGTGATGGCTAAGATTAAAATTAGAGTACAGTGATCCACCGTGCACATATAAAACTAGTTGACCCTCCACATACATGGATACCTAACCTGGATCAAAAATAATGACCCTTTAACTGTGCAGATAAATCTGCATACGCTTGAGTGGATCCTTGCAGTTGAAACCTGAGTTGTTAAAGGGTCAATATACTAGCATATGGCAGCATTCTCCTAATGGGAAGAAGCTTCATGTCAGTCTGCTTGGCAAAGTTCTAAAACTGGATAAAAAGCAGGAGATCAAGACCTCACCTTTTTAAATGTTACCCCCATATGTGAGGGATGTTAACTCCTGTCTGCTCCATTGGGTCCCAAAGTTAATTTGACTAGTGGCTGGCAAGGTAGGTAGCAAATCGAATCCATCTTTGGTGCTCTCTTCCTCTTATAGGTTGAGTCTCCTTCTCAAATGGATGTTGAATTGGTGAGTGGGTCTCCAGTGACGATCTCACCCCAGCCTCGCTGTGTGAGGTCTGGTTGTGAGAACCCTCCCGTTGCAAGTAAGGACTGGGACAATGAATACTGCAGCAATGAATGTGTGGTGAAGCACTGCAGGTGAGTTATAGTTTCTCTTATAGTTCAGGTGTTGCTAAAATTAACTGTTGGAAAACATGGTAACCCTGAGCATGTCAGTACTACCTTAGATAGAGTATACCTTACCTTAGGTAAAGTAAGTTGGTGTATACATTATATGTCTGATTGTAAGACTATTAGAAAAGTTCCCCTGCTTATAAAGAGCTTACAGTTGCTACACAAAGATAATTAGCAGTCACGCTTCTCAGGTACCACATTTACCTTTAGGTATGCTCCTTAAATGTATGATGACACATTAAGCAGTTACTGACTGAATACTAGCTTTGCTTTTCTCCTTAGTTCAAATCATAACACTTAGGGAATTAGGATTTGAGGAGGAATGGATAAGTGATAAATAGCATAATAAGGTGCTAAGTATGGCAGGAGTTGAAGTTCTGAAGATTTTGTCCATCTTCCCAAATTTTCTTGGGATTTATCTACATTCATAAAACAAGGCATTGGTATTTTCTATGTCAAATCCTCTTCAGTAAACTAGCATTGCCTACACTGCTGACTTTTAGGCCTGTTGCCCTAATATTTCTACTGAGTGATACCATTTCACTTTGATGCTATAGGAAGTTAACTGAGAACCTATTTATTTAAGACAGTTAAGAAAGAATACATCTAAGCTATAATTCTGTTTATGTGTATCTTTTTTTCTCTTAGGGATGTCTTCTTGGCCTGGTTAGCCTCTAGAAATTCGAACACAGTGGTGTTTGTAAAATAGTTCTTCCTGTTCTCCAAGCCAGTGAAGATTTATCTGCCAGGAACATGTCCAAGACCTTGCTTTTAAAACTCAAGCCGGGCTTCTGATAGTACCTGAACTGAACCCATGATGGTCCCTTCATGCTTCTCCCCTTCCCTCTCTTCAGCCAGGGGCCAGGCTATGGAGCAGGGTCATTGAGTTTGCTGTAATCTGGGGTTGCTTTTTACTTTCAAGTACAAGCAGAGATGCCAGTGATAATAGCAGAGGAAAAGGTGAAGGGGAATGGACAAGCAGAACATAGGGGTGGTGGGAAGGGGGGGTGGTTTGAAGAAACTTGTTAGTATAATTGTCATAGGACTTGCCTAAAAGATTATTAAAATTATGCGAGTACATATCAGCTTTGAGCCTACCACTGTGTGCACCATTTTAAAAGTTATTAAAGGTCGAATTAAAAGATACCTTTTAAACAGAGAGCTAGTAATGTCACATCTACATATTGCTTTGAGAACAAACATTTTCAATACAGTAGGCACACTGGGCTATAGGGGAAATAACATCATCTAGGATTTTCTTATTCTTCTTTATAAATGTTACTAGGGGCCCGGTGCATGAAATTTGTGCACGGGTAGGTTGGGGGGGGGGCAGGTGGGGAGTTCCCTCAGCCCAACCTGCACCCTCCCCAATTGGGGAGCCTCAGGAGATGTGCTACTGATGGCTTTGGTCTACTTCATGTGATTCTCTGCTATCTGCCGAGCCTGTCTGCTCCACACCATGGGGATGGGCAAGCTGGGTGCTGCCTGCAAGTCAATTGCCTGCTCCCTGGTCACCACCCAGTAGTCCGTGCTGGGTGCTGCCTGTAGGTCCCCATTGCTTGCTCCATGGTCACCCTGCTTGCCTGCTCCCCAATTGCCACTGCCACCACCCAGCAGGGTGCCCTGCTGGGTGCTGCCTGCTGGTCCTAATGCCTGTTTTCTAGTGGCCCCCTTGCCTGCTCCCCCATGGTGGCCACCACTGCCCAGCAGACCCTGCTGTGTGCTGCCTGCTGCATGCTTGTCTGCTAGGGGTCACCACAGTGACCTCCCAGAGATTCCTTGCTCCCCCATGGCAGTGCAGTAGCCCTTGCTGGGTGCTGCCTGCAGTCGGATTACCTGCTCTCTGGTCACCCTGCTTCCCTGTTCTCCCATCACCCAGCAGGCCCTGCTGTGTGCTACCTGCAGCCCCCACTTGTCTGCGCGGTGACCTCCAAGCAGGCCCTGCTGGGTGCTGTCTGAGGGTCCCCATTGCTTTCTCTCCCATCGCTTGCTTAGCGCCCTGTGCTGGCTGATGGGACACGCCTATCTGGGCACCAGAAGGCGCTTTTAGCACCAGCTGCCCGGTCTGATCAGACCCAGGAGCCAGGCATACAGGGCGCTAAGTGCCTGCCCCAGCCCGGACTTAGCACCCTATGGACGGGGCACACCCCTCTGGGCACCGGATGGCCGTTTAGACCGGCGCCCGGGCTGATCAGACCCAGGAGCTGGGCATGCAGGGCGCTAAGTACTTCTCCTGCCAACGGTCTTTTCCCAGGCCTCAGCCGCAGGGGCGGGGGCTGGTCAGCCAGCCTGCTCCCCGAACCTGCGGCTGCCACCATGGCCTGGAACCGACCTCGGGTCACTGAGGCTAAGTTTCTACCTGTGCCTACCCTCCTCGATTTGTCTATTTCTAGGCCGCAGCATGGGGGCCTGCTTGCTCCTCCCACCCTGCTCCTCAGGCGGGACCAGTTTGCGGTGGGCCTCCGCCATCTTGGCTGCGCTAATTTGCATACAGCCACTCTGATTGGCTGTAGGCGTCCGGAAGGGACGGTTAATTTTACTATTCCGCTTTTATTAGTTTAGATTTTTGTAGTCATTGTCTTTCCTTACCTCAGCTATCACAGTTTCTGAGTGTGAAAAGCAGAATTCTACATCTTTAATATAAGAGGTTTCACCAAAGTCTAAAGTTGTATTCAGTTGTGTTTGATAAGCTATCTTTTTAAAAATATGCCAGAAGTGATTTCACTTACATAATTTATATAAGCCTATTCACTGCACACCCTAAGCACTTCAATTAAATCTAAAATGCACTTACTTCACTTTTCTTGAAAATTTAAGCCAAAGAATAGACTACCAAGCCACATAGTTATAACAGAATCAGCAAATATTTAGAGCATATAGCCTTAGTGATAACCTTAAGGGAAACTCAAATCTTACCTTGAGAAATGCTGTCCCAGAGAGCCCCTTCTTTATTATCATGTTCTTGTAGTACTAATTACTAATCACTTTCATCCTATACTGTATAGTCAACATTTTAATGCTTTCCATGCATTCATTTAGTTTGAACTGTTACCACAACCCAATGAAGTAGGTAGTATTTCCAGTTTACATTATCAGGAATCTGAGGGATGAGTTACATGAGTTCACACACTGTTAAGTGGCAAAGCCAAAATTTGACCTCAAAATCCCTACTGATACAAACTTTTATTTAAATAAAAAAAAAGTTATTGTACAAATATTACTCTTTAGATGCAGCCTGCAGAGCCATAGCTATGGATGCTTAGTTCTGTGAGGAAGTGCTTCTATAGATTTTTAGGTTTAGAGATGATACCATCTGGATACCTTTGCTTGAACCGGGCAACCACATCTGGATCTAGTAGGTGGATCCCATCCAGCTGGTTTCCAAGGGTGATCCTGAAGCAAGGAGAAAGATGGGGCAAACCAAAATTCCCGGAATTAAAAGGCTTAATATTGTTAAAAAATTAATACCTTTTATTAAGACTGCCTATCATCTCATCAAATACTCATGCCAATTCTTTTTTTAAAAAAAATATATTGATTTTTTTACAGAGAGGAAGGGAGAGGGATAGAGAGTTAGAAACATCGATGAGAGAGAAACATCGATTAGCTACCTCCTCCACACTCCCCACTCCCCACTGGGGATGTGCCCGCAACCAAGGTACATGCCCTCAACCGGAATCGAACCTGGGACCCTTGAGTCCGCAGGCCGACGCTTTATCCACTGAGCCAAACAGGTCAGGGCATGCCAATTCTTTTTAAAAGACCTTAATTATTAAGGCTTAATGGAATAGTATGTGGTAGCATGACTGGTTAGGAATGGGCAGATTCTGGTGTTAAAATAGGCAGGATCTGTGTTACTTGAGGGTTAATAACTGATGGCTAACCAGGCCTACTTTTTAAAGGTGTTGCTGCCAGTGAGTATTCCTTGGATAAGTAAATGCTAGCAGCATGTCTATTATTTACTTTTTTAAAATTTATTTTTTTAATTGAATTTACTTAAAACCTCTATGGTTTTGTGAACCAATGTCACCCAAATAAATTCAATTAAAAAAATAAATTAGTGTATCTTTAAAGCTCTACTAACAGAATGAAAGATATTAAAATTCTTGACAGATTAGATTCTTAGTAACCACCAGGGGACAGATTCAAAACATCCATAGACTAACTGAGGAATATGTTTAGGTTATTAAAGTGGAATCTAGAGAACAGTGGCTTGAATCCTAAAACCTGTGGGATTTCCAATGAATGTTGCAGAATCCTGTAAAACAGTCTAAAATAAAATATAAGCTTAGTTGGCTTATGAATCCTTAGAAGCCCATTTACAGAATACTGGAATATGATGTGAAAGTCTACTAACTAATGTCCTTGACTATAAATACTTTTGCCCATGGGGGCTAGCATGTTCTCTGGTCACCTTACCAATTGGGTTGCACATTGTGAGGTCGTCCAAATAATTCAATCTTGCGAGTGCCAGGGGATAGTCTTTCAATCATGCCATAGATTTCATCTGGTTTATGACTGGTAGAACGAACCTAGGAAATAAAGGGTCTAGCTACTTTTAAGTTATCCAAGATTGCAATTCTAGCCCTTCCCATTTATGTTTTAAGATCCAAATGAGAGAACTTGGGACAAGAATACCCCTGATCTCAATAACTAATTCAATTAAAATGTGAAAACTTTGGATGCCTGTGAAGCACATACCTCAGCTACGATCACATCACAATCCAGACCCTGGTTGAAGCCTTGGGGATTTCCTTTGACACCAACCTGCTCACACAGAGAACAGATTACCTTATGAAACCCCATATCTGAACTTTTCGCAATAAGTCATAGAATTCCTCTTTTTTGCTCCACCTAATGAACTGAGCCCCACTGCTGCTCACCAAGCAGTGTTCCTTTCCATGGTTCAACCAGTGACCTGTGCGGCCTGTCCGAATGATGCGCTGCAGTTGATTTGTCTTCACCCAGATAATTTCATCTACCCGTTCATAACTGTGGGGCACAAGAAAGAACTAGAGCTTCAATCAGGCTTTCACAGTTTAGGAATAGTACCATCTACTCTACAGAGGTAAGGAATCACAGGAATACTCTGGGAGAGATAAGCAGATATCTCAACTATAGCAATTATGTATTTCCCCCAAAAGAAAGCAGCACTTACCCCCAGAGGTTCAGACATTCTCTGCCCAACTCCATGGCCCTAGAAAGAAAAAAGGGTTAAACAGCTACTTCCATGCCTGTTTTTTCTTTCACTTCAAGATATAAGTTGTTTTCAGTAGATGTTCAGTGAATGTTTACATGCAAGACACCATTAAGGCAACAGAATGATTTAAGAATGTAAAAACAAAACATAGTATCTATTCTCAGTGGTCTTACCTTTCACAAGGAACAAATGTAAAGTTAAATAGGACTCAAGGTATAATTTGTTATAAATAGGCATTAGGTCTCAGTAGGAAAAAAAGGCCGACTCAATCTTATATTTAATGGCACAGCTAGGAAAAACCAGGATTTTATCCCCACCCAGTACTCACTCTGTACTGTACCTGCCCAAAACTATACATCTTTGAACTGCATTACCTGCCTGTGACCCAGAGGAAGAGAAAGCCATCATCCTGCAGTACTGGTATGTTGAGCCTGCGCATCTCATCATCTGTCAGGGTCCCATAGGGCAGCTCCATGTGAATATCCCAGGGTGGGTCAGCCATCACAACTGCAAACTTCCCCAAGATACTGACGTCCAGGTAGCGGATATCACAACAGATCCACTGCATAAGGTGGTATTTGGTCATCTTCCCTTCCTCCACTCTGAGATTCATGGCCCCAGTCCCTCTTTTCCATCTATTTTCCTACTCCCTTTTAAGCATATCTATCCCACTCCATTCCCAATCAGCAAAACAGATAGCTAATTATGCCCTGCTTTCCTACATGTATGGCTGCCCTATTCAGATTAAGTCCATAAATTGAGGTAACTTTTCTGAGCCAACAGGTACCTGAGGTGGGAAGAGTCGATCTACATTGGAATCACCTCCAACACTCTGTGTGAGAGCAAGCTCCTGGCTTGGTGTATGATCTTTGCTCCCAGGAGCCTCAGAATCCATGCAAGCATCAATTTCATAGTGAACATATTTGCAGGTATCCATGTGGAAACATGTGTTAAGGAAAGAGCAGTCACCTAGTGACTCATCAGTGTGTTTATTGATGATTCTCCTGGGAAAATAAAAAAGTAAAATCAGAATCAAGATAGTGTGCCACATACAGAGCCAACAGTTCAAGTAACAAATTATTTCACAATTTCCTATCTACTAACTTTCTCTATTGTTAGAGCTTCCTTCAAGAGTTTTCAGAGAAAGAGCAGGCAGGGGACATGAAAATCTGCAATTCACACTAATGAGTTTTAATTCCTCTCTGAGCAAAGACAACTTGCTTATGACAGGAAGGAAGGGCTTGCTGGTTAGAGCAGTATAACAGTGACCTAAGAGCCCAGAGTCCTGTTTCTCCTAAGATAATCTTCCTTACTAAGAACTTTAACTTGCACTGGGGCTCAGAGATAGAAGTGCCTTGCTATTGCAAGAAAGGAGTATTAAAAAAACACATACTTGGCCCTGGCCAGTTTGGCTCAGTGGATAATGTTGGCCTGCAGACCAACAAATCCTGGGTTCAATTCCAGTCAAGAGTACATACCTTGGTTGGGTTGCAGGCTCCTCCCTGGACCCTGAGCAGAGCACGTGCAGGAGGCAACCAATCAATGTGTTTCTCTCACATCGATATTTCTCCCTGTCTTTCCCTCTCTTTTTCACTCTCTCTAAAGATCAATGAAAAAATACCACTGGGTGAAGATAAAAAAAACAAAACCCCACACACTTGCATTTATTTGGGAGTCTAGCCTATATTTTTCCCACAGAACACTACTTCTAAAAGTATACTGTCAGCCCAGCTGGTGTGGCTCAGTGGTTGAGCATGATCTAGAAACCAAGAGGTCACCAGTTCAATTCCCAGTCAGGGAACATGCCTGGGTTGCAGGCTTGATTCCCCAGCAGAGAGCATGAAGGAGGCAGCCAATAGATGATGTTTCTCTTTCATCAATGTTTCTATCTCTGTATCCCTTTCCCTTCGTCTCTAAAAATAAATAAAACATATTTTTTAAAGAGTATACTTTCAGAATCTGGAAGTCTGTGACAAACTATTGAAATCTTTTTCTTTTTTAAATACAATTTTAATTGATTTCAGAGAGAAAGAGGGAGAGATAGACATCAATGATGTCTCTCAACATCAATGAGAATCATTGACTGGCTGCCTCCTGCACGCCCCCTACTAGAGATTGAGCATGCAATCCTGGTCATGTGCCCTGATGGTGATCTCCTGGTTCAAAGGTCGATCATATTCAACCACTGAGCCAATGCTGGCCAGGACATAGGAAAACCATTTAATAACAGGATTAAAGACATAATCCCAATGATTGGAAGCAATGTGCTGAAAAGGAATGACTACTTCTAGGAGACCCATCCCACCTCTCTCCCTCCCAAGAGACCTGAAGTGCAGCTTGCGACAGGGCCGATCAGCATCACTGGCTTTCATGCACTCCTCCTTGGTTCCATAGTCACAGAACTCTTGCACTTGGGCCCGACCTCGTGACCGAAACTTTTCGACAATGGATTGTTCCTTGGCTGTTGTAGTATTTAATAGCTCTAGAATCTCCTGACTGACCTATGACAGAAGAAGCTTTGGACTTAACAGGGTTTGTAGGTAAAATTAGCCCCTAAACCACCTGTGTAAATTCTACTTGATAATACCTGTATTTCCCACCAAAACCACTTATGTGGTTTACATACTGAACCAAGGCACAATGAACTCTACTGTCAATTTAACTTGTCAAAGTCACACACCTAGAAGTAGCAATTGGAAGAGAACTCATGTGGTTCCATTATTTATACCAAGAACCACTATACAGTAAGTCTTCAACATCGTTGATAGGTTTTGTAACTTTAAGTGAAAAGATGTATAACAAAACTAATTTTACCATAGGCTAATTGATATAAACAAAGTTCCTAAGGCATCTCATCAACGTTATGATGAAATAACACTGAACAAGATGACTTTGAGAATTTGTTGTACTGCAAATTCACATTGTTTCATCAATTTCTATAATTAATTGGTCCAATATTCATTTCCATTCATCTCCCCCTATTTCTACATTTGAATTCATCTTCTCTTTTTTTAAAAATTTTATTGGTTGAAATTTAGAAAGAGAGGAAGAGAGAGAGAAACATCAATTTGTTGTTCCACTTATTTGTGCATTCATTGGTTGATTCTTGTATGTGCCCAGACTAGAGATTGTATGTGCCCACAACCTTGGTGTTTTGGAACAATGCTCTAACCAACTGAGCTACCCAGCCAGAGCTGGATTCCCCTGCCCTTGATCTTATGATTCTTCCAAATAGATCCAATAACAAAGATTCTCTAAATCTGAGTTTCTAACATTGACATTATTAACATTTAGGGCTGCATAATTCTTTGTTGTAAGGGGGTTGTCCTACTATGACTGTAGGATGTTTAACAGTATCCCTTTCTTCTACCCACTAATAGTGACTAGATGCCTGTAGCACTCCCCTGTATTTTGACAACCAAAAATGTCTCCAGACATTGCCAAATATCCTCTGCAAAGAGGAAGAAAGGCAAAATCATCCCCTGTTGAGAACCACTGTTCTAAAGCTTAAATTCTTAGAATTGTTCCTTGTGCCTAGGGTAAATCCCTCTCAACCAAAGTTATAATTCCACATATATGTATGAAAACGTTTCCATCTGCCCCTACCTTCTTGCTCTGTTGTTCCTTAGTAGACTGTTGGTTCAGAAGGCTTTCTATCTCCAGATCAACATCTGAGGCAGCATGTTTCCTTGATTTCTTGGTTGGCTCCTTGGCTGTTTCTGATGCTGAAGAGGCCAGACCAGAGGCCAAAGAGCTAGCAAAGGCAGCTACTGTGGTTGAGTCCTGTTCTGCACGCCGCTTCTGACCTGTGATAGTCCCTGTTACCTCCCCAGAGCCCTTTTCTGCCACAGCGACCATCATGGCAGAGAGCTTGGAATGATCAGCATAGGTCACAATAGTAGGATGTGCATCATCTTGTAGGAGACCTCGCTTTACCTCAATCAACTCTTGAGCTGCAAACTTCTGTAGGAGGCTTTCAACCCCATCTTGAGTAGCAGGGGCATCTGGCTAGGGAAGGAAGAGAAAGCAGTAAGACACTGACCATGAACTGAAGAAAAGAAGTGGTAGATCCCAACCCTGTCTTATCAGGTCATTACCGTGGAGATGGCAAGACAGATGGACACAGCATCAGTAGGCAATGTTAGGGATAGATCAGAGAGATGGTGTAGCAACTTCTTCTCCAATTCAGGGTCGGTAGCTAATTCAGGAACTGAAGCTGTGCTGGACTTGGAGCCACCAGAAGTGGGTACAGTAGGCACTGGGCTGTCACTGCGGAAGGTTGGAGATAGTGCTGCCTCTGGATTCCGTAGATCTAGGAATGAAGAGAATATAAACTGAAAAAGGGTGCCCTGGCTGGTTTTGCACAGTGTACAGAGCAAATTAACCCAGCCAAGATGGCAGCCGGCAGCCACAGAGCTAGAGCAAACAGGAGGCTTCTGTTTGGAGGAAACTGCCTGCCTCGGCTGGCTCAAAGCAACGAAGTTTCAATCATAGAAGCCACGGAGCTGAAGCAAAAGGAGGCTTCATTGCCTGCCTAGGCAGGCTGTGGCCTCCACTCAAGGCAACAACATTTCAATTACAGATGATAAATAAATCCCAGAAACCTGCTTCCAGCCAGCCTCGCTGGGACCTTAGGTCAATGGGAGCTGTGGCCACACTGCAAACAGCCATCAGCCCCTCACTCAGACTGGCCAGGCATGCCAGTAGGGACCCAAACCCTGAAGGGGATGTGGGCAGCCTGAAAATGGCCCTCATCCCCTCACCCAGGCTGGCCAGGCACGCCAGCAGGTGGATATCCCCTGAGGGGTCCCAGATTGCGGAAGGGCACAGGCCAGGCTGAGGGGCTTCCTCCCCCCCCCCCCCCCCCCCCCCCCCCGCACAAGTTTTTGTGCACCAGGCCCCTAGTATATAATAATACCACATTTTTATGATAAAAGTTCTCTATTAACTTTATTTTAAATAAAGTCAAGACTAGCAGTGCAAATTTAAAAAAGTAACCTATTTGACATTATTATACCTGCTATTATATTTAAAATAACAATATATAGCCCTGGCTGGTATTGCTAAGTGGTTAGTGTTGATCAGTGGGGCTCGAGTTCAATTCCCTGTCAAGGGCACATACCTGGGTTGCAGGTTCAACCACTGACCCTAGTCAGGGCACATGCAGGAGGCATCAGATTGGTGCGTCTCTCACTCTCTCATGTCCTCATTTCAATGTTTCTCTCTCTCCTCTCTCTCTCCTCTTACCCCCTCCCTTCCAGTCTCTAAAAAAAAAAAAAATCAATGGAAAAAGTACCCTCACTCTTCTGGTGAAGAATAACAACAACAAAAAACACCACAAACACATTTAAAATAACACATAAATTTGGTTAGATGTTAATGCTCTCAACTTCTTTCTTATCAACTTTTCATGCAAATGTTATTTGCTATTTCTAAATTAGAATACATGGAATCTAGACAGGAAACTCTGAGTAAAAAAAAAAAAAATTGGAAATAAAGCAAATGAGCTGAGAGCAGCAAAGTAAGACTTCAAATGATACTGAGGGATAAGAAAGCCATTGGGGGAGATTAAAAATGGCTGCAGAGTAGGAAGATATTGCACAGACATGCTCCCAGGAACAAGCTGGGATTACAACTGAAATATAGAAAGGCTTCCTGAATAATCAACAGAAAACTCATAGGAGAGAACCCTGATATCCAAGGACTGAAAATGGAGACCACATAGAGACTGGTAGGAGGGGTGGAAGCACAAAAGGGCTGGCCGGGCACCCACAGACAGCAACTGAAGTCCCAGATATCTCAGCTGTGGGAGAGGGGGGGAAGAAGGGGGGTGCCACTGAGAACTCTGGGACCTAATCCCAAAGCTGGGCTCCCCAGCAGAAAGCACCAAACTGAGGAGGGTACTCACATAACATCTAGCTGTGAAAAGCCGTGGGGTGATGTCTGCCAGGGAGTGGAAGCGAAAGTCCAGGCACTCTCTTAAAGAGCCAAAGCACAAAAATTCCCTGTGGAGCCACCCACCTTGTGCTCTGGCAAAGGGAGGGTGAAGTGGATTGGAGCTGTCAGAGCAGAACCGAGGACTGGGGACTCAGGGTATAGAGCTCAGAAGGCAGACACTCCAAGTTTCCTGGTCTGAGTCATTCCCTCACACAGCGGGAGGACATCTTTCCCACAGACATCTGCCTTGCCTGGTGGGAAGACAATCCACACACCTTATTGCAGTGGTTCTCAACCTTCTTGGCCCTTTAAAACAGTTCCTCATGTTGTGACCCCCAACCATAAAATTATTTTCATTGCTACTTCATAACTATAATTTTGCTACTGTTATGAATCATAATGTAAATATGTGATATGCTGGATGGTCTTAGGTGACCCCTGTGAAAGGGTTGTTCAATACCCAAAGGGGTCACAACCCACAGGTTGAGAACCACTGGTCTGGAGGCTTTGAGTCCTTGACTGATCCAATTAGAAACAGCCTTTACCACTGTCCTGCAGGATCCGGCACAAACTGGCAGTTGGACACCCCCCAAGGGGTACCGGATTGTGAGAGGATGTAGGCCAGGCTGAGGGACACACACCACCCCACCCCACCACTCACTCCCCCCACCCCCGCTATGCACAGTCCACGAATTTTGTGCACCAAGAAGCTAGTTGGTTAATAATATTATATAAGTTTCAAGTGTACAACTTTATAATACAAAATCTATATATTCCATTGTATGCTAAGGAAAATGTGTTTTTATAATTAAACCTACTGATACTATGGAGAATGAAATCACGTAAACATTTTATTTTCTCCAGTTAGTAACCAATTTTACATCTTCTTTGAGTAATGTGTAAGTTTTATTAAAGGGAGCAGTAAGTGTGTAAAATGAATCACTTTCTTTTGTTAATCCTCACCCAAGGACATTTTCCCATTGATTTTTAGAGAGAGTGGAAGAGAGGAGAAGAGACAGAGAGAAACAGTGATGTGAGAGACACATCGATTGGTTGCCTCCTGCATGTGCCCTGATAAGAGCCAGGTATGAATCTGCAACTGAGGTACATGCCTTGACCAGGAATCAAACCAGAGATCCTTCACTCTAATCACTGAGCAACTAGCCAGGGCAAGCCCTGCTATTTTTAATGCAGGCTTTTGCAGAAAGCAAAGTTTTCAGGAACGCATACATATGTATATAGTAGAAATGCCTCAAATCATATTCTTCCAGAATGCTGTTTTTGAAAAAGTTGATGAAACACTTTAATCCCAGTTATAGGAGTCTATAATAAATTAAGAAGCAATTGGGGACCAAAGCCAGGTAGTCCAGTTGGTTAGAGCGTTATCTGATAAACTAAGGTTGCAGTTTCAATCCCTGGTCAGGGCACATACAAGAATCAACCAATGAATGCATAAACAAGTGGAACAAATCAATGTTTCTCTCTCTTCCTTCCTCTCTCTATAAAATCAGTAATTAAAAAATAAAAGAAGCAATGGGTCATTTGTCTATGATAGTGATGTAATTGTTACATTTTCTATCTAAAATTGATATGCATGTTGCCTGACCAGTATGGTTGTAGTTTAGAGCATCAGCCTGCAGACTGAAGGGTCCCAGGTTCAATTCTGGTCAAGGGCACATGCCTGGGTTGCAGGCTTGAGCTCCAGTGGGGGCATGCAGGAGGCAGCCAATCAAGGATTTTCTCTCATCATTGATGTTTTTATCTCTCTCCCTCTCTGAAATCAATAAAATAAGTAAAAAATAAATAAAATAAAAATAAATAAGCAAGTATAAAAGGCTCAGAAACAGAGGAAACCAAAGAAAAAACAAACCAGAAAACTGACCTACAAGAGATCAAAGAACTGAAGTTTATATATCAAGAAAAAAAAGTCTTCCCCTTGGGTAATTCAGTAACTACTCCAAAACTTGACTACTAATTAATCCCTGACCATACAACTTGCACTTTTTCCTCCACTCACCCTACCCTCTTAACTTCTTTTTTAATTACCTAAGGACAAGATAGCCCTCAAAACCAAATTCCAGGCCTAGCAAGTTTGGCTCAGTGGATAAAGCATCAGCCTGTGGACCAAAGGGTCCCGGGTTTGATTCTGGTCAAGGGTAGGTACCTCGGTTGCAGGCTCCTCCCCATGGGGGCCCTTTCTCTCACATAGATGTTTCTGTCTTTCCCTCTCTCTTCCATTCTCCCTAAATATCAATGGAAAAATATTCTTGGGTGAGGATTAACAAAAACAAACCAACATAAACAAATACATAAAGGTGATTAAAAGTTTTTAAAAATTCCAAGTGCCAACTCTCCCTAATGCCTTCACTGACTAAACCAACTCTTGATAGGTCTCCTTTCACTGCACTCTTGTGGATACGTTCATGTGGCATTTTACATGTATTCCTTTATCCCCAACTAAATTTCAAATTCCTTCAGAGCATGGTCAATGTCACACTTATTCTGTCCAACTACACTCACGCACTCTGTGGAAACTCAATAGTTATTTATTATGGTGTGAGAGTCCTGCCAAGGCATCTAGTTCCAGGGGCCAGAATGGGTGCCTGGTCCTGATATGTTAAGACAAGATTTGGTGACGGATTTGAATATACTGAGAAACAATGGAATAACCTACCACAATAGTGGTGCAGAGATTCTCATTGTGTACCTTTTATCATTGATTTGCCTTAGATAATTCAGGGATTGTGCAGCGAATGGGTGGTGCGGTTCCTTCCTTTTACCGCTGACACAGAAGCAGGGCTGGGGGATTAAAAAACCCAAAACCGAATGCTTTCAGATTCCTGCTCCGTATATAAATGACTGAAACAATGCCAGTTCCATAGCTGATTTAGCTATACCAACTCTGTGAGGACCATGAAATGGGCACTATGGATAACAAGGCCCAGTGCTTGCTCTCACTGTG
This sequence comes from Murina feae, assembly GCA_004026665.1. Lineage (NCBI taxonomy): Eukaryota > Metazoa > Chordata > Mammalia > Chiroptera > Vespertilionidae > Murina > Murina feae. The sequence goes on along the minus strand of PVJC01019802.1, from coordinate 3,120 downwards.
CCCACGGTCTCAAAGAAAAGGCCACTACACCCCAGCCACCAGAACCCAGGGGAGTACAGAACGGGGCTGAGAGGCCTCGCAAACGGAGTTCTTGGAGACTTAAGAGCAATCAGGCGGGGGCGGCCCGGGGCAGGGCGTGAGTGCTGGGAAAGCAGACTGAGAGGCCCGACGCCCGGGTGGAAACCTCGACTTCTTGCGGGAAGGCGCTTGAAGCGCCTGTGCTGCTGAGGCGAGAGAGGGAGGACCAGTGCAGGAGGCGTTAAAGAAATAGCCGCTGGGAGCAGGGCTTCCACTCGGGAGCTGTCTTTTGCTCCAGGCTCCCTCCCACCCATCCCGGCTAAGCGCCGGCCGGAGACACGCGCCTCACCCAAGTGCCCCGAGTCCTGCTTCCGCCTCCGCTGCAGCCTCTCCCGCAGCGAGTCCAGCTGCTTTTTGTGGGCCTGGATAGAGCTCCACGTGTCCGACATCCTTGCCTCCCAGCCTGGATAAGTCTCGAATCAGGCGCGGGAGACTAGCACCTCCCAGTTGAAGCTCCGGGAAAATCTAATTCTCACACGGACACCCCAAGGCTAAACGGAAAGAGATCCCGGCCTTGCGCTAAATGAAAAGCCATTTCCGGTTTCGCGCAGCTTTGACGCTGAAACAGGAGTCATCTTAAGTGTTGGCAGGAGAGCGGATGTTTTCTTATTGGCGCTCTCTGGTGCTTCCGGGTGAAATGAGGCTGTGATCGCCATCTTGGTGCCTGGCAGAGCGGCCATGTTGCTTAGAGGCGCGCATGCGGCCATGTTGAATATAAGATTAGCCATGAGAGTTTGCTAAGATAGTCCTCCTAGAGCGGCACTTGTAATACAGATATTTAAAATGAGGGATCACGAATTCCTTCGACAGTTTGATTCATGCCTTTCCCACTAAAGGTGTTGTAGGTTTATGTTTCCATGAATTCATTTACAAAGATAGCTATTAATTAGTTCCAAATCCATGGGTGTGTATGCGTGGGTACACCTCTCTGAGGGAAGAAGAGATGAAGCAGTGATATTATAAGATATCTATGTATATTCTCACTTTTATTTGTTAAACATTTTTTTCTATTATTTTTATTGATATTAGAGAGAAAGGGAAGGAAGAGAGACATCAATTAGTTATTTCCCTTATCTATGCATTCATTCATTGATTCTTGCATGTGCCCTGACAGAGATTGAACCAGCAACCTTAGCACATCTGGATGACTCTCCAACCAGTAGAGATACCCAGCCAGGGCTTTTCACTCCTCTTATACCAAATCTACATTTACCATAGTAATACATTGAAATAGAGTCCTCATAAGGGGCAGGGGAGTGGGGGGAAATTCAGGTTGCATGTGTTTCTTATTCTGGTAGCTGGTTACATAAGATTGTTGTGAAAATTAAGCCAATTTTGATACGTGCACTTCTCTGTACATGTAGTAAGCTTAAATACAAAAATTTGTTTTTTAAAGGGTCCTCTGAATGGAAGCATTTAGAAACCACTGGTTTATCAAATGCCTACATGATGCTTAACATTGTGTCAGAAAGAATCACTTGAAAAAGGCATGGCTCCTGTTTTCAAAGAATTTCTGGGCTAGTAAAGGAGCCAGAACCCTTTATTAATATTGAACCATCTTTACAACATATGGCAGCGTAAGCATAGGCTCTAAAAACAAATGTGATTGCAAAGAACAGGAGGCTTCCAAGCCCAGGTGACCCAAGAAGGCATGGGAAGAAGGCGGCATCAAGGTTCAGGCTGCAGTAGGTGAAGCCATAGAACAGAATTCCAGGATGAAAACATGATCAAAACAAATGTCTAGACTAGAGTTAGGAAAGCACAATGAATGTCCTGTTAACCCAGATTACTTCACTAGAACATAGAGAATTATATTATTTGAGAATTGAGAAGGGTATTTGTTTCCATATTTGAGACCAGATTGCAAAAAAAGTACATGTTACCTGAATAAAGAGCTCACAATTTAATCCTATATAATAAAAGGGTAATATGCAAATTGAAGCTAACAGCAGATCCACTGGGAATGACTGGTCTCTATGACACACACTGACCACCAGGGGGCAGACATTCAATGCAGGAGTTGCCTCCTGGTGGTCGGTGCGCTCCCACAGGAGGAGCTCTGCTCAGCCACAAGCCAGGCTGATGGCTGCCAGTACAGAGGTGGTGGTGGGAGCCTCTCCTGCCTCCTCAGCAGCACTAAGGATGTCACACTGCAGCTTAGGCCTGCTCCTTGCTGGCAAGTGGACATCCCCTAAGGGCTCCCGGGCTGCCAGCTTAGGCCTGATCCCCTGGGGAGTGGGCCTAAGCCAGCAGGTGGACATCTCCCAAGGGTTCTCAGACTGCAAGAGGGCACAGACCTGGCTGAGGGCACAGACCCTCCCACTGAGTGCACAAATTTTTGTGCACTGGGCCTCTAGTCACAATATAACAGGGGATAATTTAGAGTTTTTGAATAGAGAGTGTTGTAAGGTTGATCTTATGCTCCAATTAGATTCAGATGGGGAGAAAGGAGAGTTTAAAGACAGGGAAAATGGTTAGTTAATAGGAACTCCAAAACTGGTTATGGATAGTAATGGAAAGCAAGGGATGAATATGAACAGAGTCTATTGTGAAAAAAGATGTATATGGCCCTAGCTTGTTTGGCTCAGTGGATAGAGTGTCAGCCTACATACTAAAGGGTCTTGGGTTCAATTCCAATCAGGAGTGCATGCCTGGGTTGTGGGCTCGAGCTCCAGTGTGGGGCATCCAGGAGGCAGCCAATCAATAATTTTTATCATTGATGTTTTTCTCTCCCTCTCCTTCTCCCTTCCTCTCTGAAATCAATTTAAATAATGTATGTGAATTAGAATGTGACTGTTACATCCATTCAGCAAATATTTATTGAGTGACTACTACATAATAGGTATTTTAGAGATTTAATAAGAACCAAAATACTAATTCCCATCTCATTTTCTGTATTTAATTTACTTCTTAAGTACTTTACACTGCCTTTTGTGATGTGTAGCTTTATATGTGAGCCTAAAAGTAGAGGACACAGAAATGGGTATGCACACACAGGAGCATCTCTGAACATTTAATTCTCAGGATGACACTGAATGAAAA
>PVJC01019801.1:18379-29943 GCA_004026665.1 Murina feae | reverse complement strand
GAGGACTGCTCCGAGCCTCAGATGCGGCTGGGGGCAGGTCCCCAGTGGTGACACACACACACACACACGGCGCCTGGCAGACTGGGGCCATCATAGGACATCCACTGAGGGGTCCCAGACTGTCAGAGGGCACAGGCCGGGCTGAGGGACTCCCTCCACCCCGAGTGCACAAATTTTTGTGCACCGGGCCCCTAGTATAATTATAACCAAGACCATCTAAAATGGGTCTCCAATGCAAATCACTTTGGCAGTATTATAGATTGCACAAGCTCTGACCCAGGCAGGGTTCATAAGCCATATATTGTTTTTGCTTGGTACCATTATCTTGTGGAGCAGACTAACAGAAATCTGGGGACTTGGCATTTTTAATTCTGTCCACCACTGCAGTATAACTATAAATTCTGTATCACTTCTTCAGTAATTTAATTCATAAGGCCATGAAATATATTTGTATAAAAACTTCCTATAAATTTCAAGGGACATTGAGGCTAAAGGCTTAAATCATTTTTAAAAAACACATATTAAATATTCTTCACATTCAATAATAGACCTTTATTTAAGCGAAAAACTATTTTTAAAAAACATACTTTTTCAGTTGTAAGACCTGCATTTGACCCATTTCCTTCAAATGTTGTTTTCTTTCTTCTTCAACTTCTTTCAGTTCTTCATTTCTTTTTCTTAACGTAAGGTTATCCTGCAGCCATCTTTCTTGTATCTAAATGGAAATATTAAACCAGTTAAAAAATGATCAAGTTACCAACATGTGATTCATAACAGGCAACTGCTGGCAGGTCGTAGTAATTCTGCCTTTCTTAGAATTGTGTTAAACTCTATAGAGGGAGAATGAGCCAGGGTGAAGGAATCAGCGACCTGGACTAATCTGAATTGCACATATAAACCAGAACAGAAATTTACGCAATGAAATAAAAACTGTAACTAATTAAATATTTTATACCTGTACCCCATTGGATCATCTTGCATAGGAACCCCACAATAAAAATCTGATCGGAAAAAAAAAATCACAAGGTAGCAATACTACTATTAATGTCCCCCCCTCAATTTTTTTTGCCTACTTGTATTTTTGTCCTATATGCCAGTACTGTTAGATTCTATTAAGTGTGTCAGATAAGATCTTTACCTTCAAGCTAACAAATAATAATCATACAAGGCTGTAAGAAGTGCCACAAAAATAGTAAATATTTATTTACTTGACGAGACTTCCATGCCATTGAATTGAACTGAAAATTTAAAAAGTTGGCTGTTCTTATTGAGCAGTTTTGTCCTTAAAGAGACCTAATCACTTAGCAGCAGCAGCAGCAGCAGCAGCAGCGCCAACATAATTATTTCGGTTGGTTCCCCAGTGATTACAATGGACTATATTGTGAGACAAACATAAGCTGATTCTTTGAAATTTAGAGAAAAAATATCCTGTAGAAACAATGTTGGTTTGTACCATAAAAGCCTGAATAGAAAATGCATCACAAGATCAAAGTCAAGACTTCTCAAAGAGGGAACTAGGTTCCTCCTTCAGTGACCCTTGCTGCTTAGATAAACTCAGGAGTTACGTGGGAAGTGGGAGGGAGAGGCAGATCTTTGGCAATATCTTGTTAACCAACAATAACAGCAGAGTCACCAGGGAAAATAAATTTGGAGGTGGGAGAGAAGAAGCAGGGAAGGACTTTTCTCACATGTTAGTGTTTATATCCAACCCTGCCCATCTATAAATCACTACTTTGTGGGTTTCCCCCCTGTCATCAGTTTTCCTGGTAATAATAATATAAATATATACTTATCTATTACAGGTATCATTATAAGCAGTTAAAGTGACTAAAATGATATGGTTGTAACTGTCCTTTTGTTGCCAAAGCAACTTAATGCACCACTGCAGCGGCTGTGACACTCCAAGGCTCTTCCATGGGAGACTTTCTGTGTACTTTTTCCTTATTAGGAACAAGAGAAAATGCTATTGCTTTCTTTCATCTAGTATTACATAACACGGGAATTTGCTTACATGACTGCATAAAATAACTTCATTTTTAAAATTTTGATATTCTCTACTATATAGATCTATTGAACATAAAAGTTTTAAAAAATGTTACTGGTGTAAGTCATACCATAAGTCACAAGCAAAGAAGACGTACCTTCTGTGTATCAATATCTTGTCTCATGATTCCCATATCAGTATTTATCTTTTCTTTGTGTTTCTCGCTTTCACTTAGTTGAGCTATTACTTTATTAAGTTCGGTTTCTTTTTGCTACAAAAAAGAAAATTCTTTTTTTTAACTGTTTAGAGTATTACATATGTCTCCTTTTCCCCCAATTGACCCTCCTTTATCATTCCCGCATACAAGTACTTTGATTGATCTCTTAACCCCCTCCATCCCACCTTCTCTCTGAGGTTACATGAAGAAAATTCTTGAAGCACAAGAAATAAAACTATAAACAAATAAGATTTAAGTTTTAAATTACCTTCTTATAGTCATCTTTCCCATCTTGAACATAATTCTCAATGTTTTTCATATAGCCATGAATATTTTTAACCTTCTCTTTGATATCATTTATCTGTAGAAAAATATTTATTAAACACTGATCAAGGACCAGAGCATTTAAGATTTATTTCCAAGGAAATTTATTAAGGTAACAAAAACTTAATAGGAGAGCGCAGTGAGAGTTAGGAGCCGTGGCAAGGTTCTAGTTTTCATCAGCACACTTTATTATCTGAGATAATTCCCTTTATCCCTTATGAAATTGGATTAAATAGTCTCACTTCTCAGCTTCTATTATAGATCAAGAAACTAGTTAAAGTTTAATCCTTATTTTAACAAGAATTTTTAACATCAAGATTATGTCACAAATCTGAAAATATTATTTATCTTATACTTTTAATTTCATGTGAAATAATAATGTCCAACATGGTGCTCTGAACATAATGTTTAATATATATATTTGGTAAGGAAATATTACTTTATCCTGTGTTATTTTGTTGCTTGTATTTTTTTTGTAGATTAATTCTTCTTTCTCCTGCTGGAACTTTTCCAGTGTTATTTCCAAAGGGTTTATCTGCTCTTTAGCATCCTAAAAAAATGAAAAAAACATTCCATTATCTTATTTCAGGTGTCAGACTTTACAGTCATACAAGCACTCTCCTATGTGCCAGGCTTAAAAAAGAAACTCATTTGCCTCTTCCAACAACCCTATGAGGAAGTACCATTATTTAAGCACCGAAATGACTTGTCCAGGATCACAACAGCCAGTAAATAAAGGAGCCTGGAGTCAAATGCCATCCAGCTCGAGAGTCTCTGTGAGCCACTATGCTGTAGAGCCACAGCCATTGTCCTGATTCTTAAACGACGCCATGTGCTCCCAATTATGTAAACAACTGGCTTCAGGTATAAGTTTTTAAGAGTCTGCAGGGACTCATGTCAGCTGTGTGACAAAAAATAGGAAAGTTCATTCACTCCAGGTCTCTCTCTTACAGACAGGAATATGGTTATAAAGGATATATTTGTCCTTAAGCTTACTTTTCTAAGATTAAGTAGGTATTTTATGGTAACAAAGTGTACTGTACACATTGATATCACTGATGTGTCCACACCTGTTTTGGAAGGAAAAGGGCTTTCAAGCAATAAACTAGTTTACTAATCAGAAGTCTGCATTACTTGGCCTTGTAACATATCTACAGCATAATTATATGGTAACTACTGTTAAAAACAATGATCCTTAAGCATTTTAAGATCCTGAAATACCTAATGAGTCCACAAAAGTAGAAATGACTATGTAGTATTACTTTAATACAGGTGTATTTTATCATATTGGGAAGTGGTATGGTGTAGTGGGAAGTCAAATGTCTTTGATGTCAGTAGACCTAACCTCTGAAATTAATCTGCCTCTTACTAGCTCCATGAACATGGGTAAGTTATGGGACATCTAAAAGTCTCAACTTCTTTTTCTATAACAGGGGATTTAGTCCCATTTCTCAACAGGGTTACTTAGACCTAAATGGCTTACTGTCAAATTACTTTACAAACACTAAAAAATTATATAAATGTAAGGTAGTACTATTTGATATACTATAAACCTCTGATAATTTGTAATCCAAAATAATTAAGAAACACAGTAACTATAGATTCAGTAATATAATAATTTAATGCTTACTGAATGTGTATAATTATAAAAACCTAAATGAGATTTGTTGTTTCTAAAACTGTTTAAAGACTTAATTGGTTGGGTTTTAGATTTTATTAGTCGAGTTGAGAGATTCCAAATGGGTTCCATTTCATGTGACAATTCAATGCCTGTTCACTGTTTGGGGAAGGATTCCAAAATTATGTCTCGAATCAAACAGAGTAAGTGCTATGACTAAGGCAATGTTGGCCGTGGATATAGAATTTGTAGATAAGATGAACTCCACATGGAGGAATACTTATATGGAGTTAGTTACCCACCACCTGACCACCTCCAATAACAGGACATTCTCTACTAAGTTAACCAGGCAGCCAATTCTTCTTTATTATGACCAAATTTTTCTTCCAGACATCTAGGAGTGCATGTTCTGTCACCCAGGAGCCACACAAAGAATTATTATACCATTTTCGTTTTATAGTCACAATATCCATAATTCTAACTGCTATACCAATACAGAGCATTTCAGACATTTAAACTAATTAAAAAAACAAACAGGTACAAATGTTCTTACCTTTATCTCTCGGTATAGGGACTGAACTTCAGTGGATAATTCCACAGTCTGCTCTTCCAGTTGCTGACGACGCTGTAAATTAGTGGATATCTGAAGTTTCTCTGATTTAAGTTCATTTGTTACACTTCTTAGGTGTTGAATCTGTTCCTGCTGGTCCTGTATAAGCTTACGATTCAATTCAATCTTACTGGACACTGCACAAAAACGTGGACACAGTGATTAATGTCAGAGCACGGAAAATGCTCTGAGCAGCACCCTTCCAGTTTATAGGTCTATGGAATTCACAAGAGCAAGTCTCTATGGGTCCCACCCACAGCAACAAAAGTGCCACTAGAACCCTCCAGCCCCCAACCCATCTTTCTGTCCCCTGCTGGCCACTCACAGAGCAGAGATGATTGAGAAAGAGTACAGTACACTTGATACTCATCATTCAAAATCTGTTGTACAAAGCAAGGAAACAGAAGTGATACTTTTGAAAAAAGAAAGTGAATATACTGTGGATTGGAAGGAGGAAGGATAGTTCTTATCCACATAACAGGTGTAAAATTAGTGAAAAGCAAAAGCTGGGAATGTTGAAGTCTTTAATGGGAATATGAGGAAACAGGCTCTATTACCTGTATCTAATTTGTGTTGTTTTTCTTGTTTTTCTTGGTTTACTTGTTGAAGAGTTCTATCTAAGTCTAGTCCTTGTAGTTTAGCTGCTTGTTGTGCAATTTTTCTTTCAACATCTTTAAGTTCCATCTTAAGAATAAAACAAAGTTATTTCTTTTAAGAAACTTACTGCAATTTACAACTGCTTTCATATATAATTTGAACAAAATTTGATAGGAGGAAATAAAGCAATTTTAAATAATTTCAATGATATAAGCAAAAGAAAGCAGACTGAAAATGGAAACAAACAGGACTATTTTTCATAATCCTATATAATAAAAGGCTAATATGCAAATTGTCCCTTTGACTGGGAGTTCGACCAGGGGAAGGGGCTGGCGGGCCAACTGCCCAAGGCCTCTTCCCCCAGCCAGCTGGCAGACTCCACCCATGCAGATTCGTGCACCGGGCCTCTAGTTTATAAATAATTCAGAATGGGGAACTCTAACCATGATCTGTACCTGAACACCACCTACTGTTTTTAACACTCTCACACTTTACATTCAAACCACTATGAAACAAGTTTTTTTCTGCCTCGAACTACAATTAGCATACCTGAAATCTCTCCATAATTGTAACATCTGTGAGACACACTTTGGCACTTTCTTCTTCAGGCATTATTGTACCCAAGAGTGTTTCCTGTTCTTCTATGTCATTCTTCAGGCGCTGTATGTCTCTATTGACATTCTGCAGTTTGTTTCTTAATTCTGGTATTTCCTTCTCTTTCAAATCAATTATGCTTTGCCTTAACAGAAAACACACAATTAAAAACAAGCTATCTAATGTTTTCTCATCGTGAGACTGAGGTTATGTATTTTTTGGCAATAATATAAAAGTGATATCACCTATCCTTCTCAGGGCATCATATCGATGGGTACATGTCAGTATGTCTTATGACTGGAGACGTTAAACTTATTCACTTGGTTAAGATGGTGTTAGCCAGATCCATCCATTGTAAAGTTATTATTTTTCTTTTTGTAGTTAATACTTAGGAGTGATACACTGATTGAGACTGTATAAATATCCTGATTCTCCTCAAACATCTGCCAATTGATTTTACTATCCATTGGTAGATGTTGCTTGCAACAATTATTACTGTGCTGATTGTCAAACAGAGATATTCTACAAATTCACTGATCACACTCATTAGAAGTGTCAAGGTCACGAAAGACAAAGACTGAAGAACTGTTACAGACCAAAGGAGCCTAAGGAGAAGTAAGAACTACATGCAGTGTGGGATCCCGGTTTGGATCCTGAAACAAAAAAGGACATTAATGGAAAGACTGCTGAAATTCAAATATGGTAATTTAGGTAGTAGTATTATACCAATGTTAATTATGGTTACATAAATTCTGATCATCACGAGAAGCTAGGTGAAGGGTATATGTAAATTCTCTGTACTATTTTTTAATTTTCCTGTAAGTCTAACATTTTTCCAAAATAAAAAGTTTAAAAAAATGATGGAAAGAAGGAAAGCAACCAACTACTCAGCCAAATCCTACGTGAGTTTTGGGTACAAAAGCTGTCAGCCCAGCCTACTGTTGCTTCTCTAGCTAATATGGCAGCTACTAGCCCCACATATATATTATTTTATTCACTCTCATTTTATTAAACCCTTTTATGGTAAAATAGAGAGTAAGTGTAGACACAATTCACACTGAAAACTATGGGTTACAAAAATTACAATACACAAAGAATTATGAAACTACAATATTGAATAAGGTAGGCACCAGGCACCTTTCTCTGAAAATGGGAGCTGTGATGGCAAGAGCCCCAAAATATAACACAATGTTGATTTCTGCTATTTATAGTGTATCAGTATGAAACACAACTAAGCTCAAATTTCCTTGACATGGAATTTCTATCAACTTTAAATTTTATTTTTTATTTGATCTTTTTCTTCTCAAGATACTGCCTTATTTCTCTTCCTTTTCATTCTCAAACTACTGCCTTTGTCTCCTATCACATTCTCTCTGTAGCCAGCAATAATCTGCTTTCACCTTGATAATTACATTATTTACTGCTACAAAACAAAACAGCCAAAATTTAGCAGCTTAAAACGACAGCACTTATTTCTCACAGTAAGACAATCAGGAGCAGCTGTCCGGGTACTTCTGAACTGGATTTCTTGTTGAAGTTGCAGTCAAGCTGAAGGCGTGACTGCTAGAGAATATGCTTCCAAATGGTACCCTCACTCATGTGGTTGTTCAAAGGTCTTAAGTCCTCCCAAGTGGGTCCCTCCACAGCGCTGCTCACCACATGACAGCTGGCTTTCCCCAGATCCAGGAGAGAAAAAAGGAGAGCAGGAAGCTTGAGTCCTTATATAGCCTAGTCCTAGAAGGGACATGTTATCACTTCTGTCATATTTTGTTGGTCACACAGAGCAAACCTGGAACAAGACTGTGAAAGCCAGGATCACTGGGGGCCATCTTGGAGGCTGGCAACCACAAAACGCACGTCTTCTTAGACCTTTCCTGCTTTCCCTACAATTCCTCTTTGGTTTTCCAGGCAACAGACCCTCTTGGTTTTTCTGCTTCCAGAGTTGTTGTTTTCTCTTTCACTCTCATCGATTCAATACATTAACATTAGATCAATTTTCCTAAAACACATTGTTGATTAAGTCCCTCAGAATGGCTCCTCATCACCTATCAGAGACAGCTATAACTAGACCTGAACATAATCTAGTCTCATCTTCCCAATTTATGGGAATCAATTCCTATAAGCAACTCCCTAAACTCCAGATAACGCTTCTATTGCAGCACAGTCATACTCCATCCTTTTATACACAATGTTCTCAATTCCCTCTCCTCTTTCCTTTTCTTAACGGAGTTTAACCAGTTTCCCTGTGGTTTACATCCTCCCTCCTACCTTGTTCTCTAAATCCTACTCTCATTCTGTAGCTCACTGGCTTCTCTCCTCTTAAAAAATGCGTTTGTTTGCACTAACTAAGCACTTCCAATCCCCGCTTCCTAAATACCTAACTCGGAAAGCTTGTTTCCTTCCTTGGGACATCAGTTCCTTGAGGGTCATGTCATTGGTTTCTCTGACCAGCTCTGTGCTCTGTTCTGGGAGACAATGCAGTCATCACATACTTTCTGATTTGATTTACAAATAGACTATCATTTGAATTTCTTGCACAAGCAAAGGGAAAACAAACACTAGAAATCATCTAGGATTCATTCCTTTTAGAGTGGGAAAGACATAATACAGTTTCTTATATTTTATTGATTTTTGAGAGACCGGGAGAGAGAGAGAGAAACATCAATGTGACAGTGAAACATCCATAGGCTGCCTTCTGCATGATCCCTGCTGGGGACTGAGCCCGCAACCCAGGCATGTGCCCTGAATGGGATCAAACCAGCAACCTGTCGGTGCACGGGATGACACCCAACCAACTGAGCCACACCAGCCAGAGCCATAGTACAGTTTAAAATTTGTCTGCTGGGAGAGCTTTTCAGTAATTTAATTCTTTTGCTGGGTTTAGAAAGTTAAATATCAACAAACAGTTCTAAATCTCTCAAAATTTCTGCCCTCTAGCCAAATTTAAGGAACTAAATTAACACAGAGACACAGACTATATCTGTCTGCCCTATAACTAGAATAAGAAGCAAATTTACCTTTTGAAGAAAATAAATAAGGAGACAAAAAAGAAAATCATTGTTTCTTCTTGTCATATAACTAACATGAGACAGGGCATACCGGCTTAGGACCCTGACTTCAACTTTTACCCATTCAAGACACGCTACCGAGGCGCTACCTCACGCCAGGCACTGGGCCAGCACCTTCACAGGGCTGCTGCTGCTGCTGCATGTGCGGAATGTAAGCCCTACTCTCACCTCACGGGCACAAGCCCCAGCATTTCATCACGCCGCTTCTCTTTTTTCTTCAGCTCTGATTCCGTTGACTTGAGTTTATCTGGAGCCAGCCGCAGCTTAGACTGCAAATCACTGATGACTTCTTGTAATTCAGCTTCTGTCTGAAAAACTCTCTGACAGACAGGGCAGCAGGACTGGTTTTCATCCGTCAGCTGAGTGATGAATTGGGAGTACACGGCCGTGGCTCCAGCCAGCATGGCTGTTTTAGGAAAATAAGTGTTTCCAGTCAGGACAAAATATAGTTTTGACAATATGGTTACATCCTCCTGTAAATATATGATTATTCTTCTTGCTTTATAAACACATTATTAAAAAATTTAAAATTCTGATATTTAAATATTCTTACGAATTTTTCAATCTCTTCTTGAAAACCTCTATCTAAATCACTTTCAAAATTCTGGCTCCCACAATACATTCAGATTTGTCTTTTGGATAACACTTAAAAGCATAACAAATATTAGAGCTTATTATGTCCCAGGAACTGTTCTAAGTTTTATACCTATAATCTCATTTACTCCTTCCTAACAGCCTGTTGGTAGATAATTATGTCCTCAGACAATGAATATTAAATATAGGAAGATTCAATAATTTGCACAAAGTCACAAAGCAAGTTAAGTTATAGAACCAGGACCAAAACTTAAGCCAACTGGATCCAGAGCCAAGTTTTTAAATCTCCCATCCTTAGTTACCTGTCAATGAAAATTCATGTGTCACAGTGACTTGATAATAAAAAGCAGGTAACTTACCTCGTTGTTTTGAAGATTTTTCAATTTCTTCTTTAAGCCTGCCTAAGTCACTTTCAAAATCCTGGCTACCACAAACATCAAACAGCTTGTCTTCATAATTGGATAACTGCTCTTCCTTCCTTTTTAGCTCAATATTTATATGATTTTTATTTTGCTCAGCTGAAGCTAGTTCCTTGCTATAAAATAAGAAAAATATGAATTATAATTTTAAAACGTAAGAAATTAGTTTGAAAAGTTTGAATAGGTGTAAGACAAATTCTGCCAACAAATATTACGAAGTTTGCTACAGCCAAGTACTTTTTTTAGAAGTCCAGGCAAAAGTCACTTCCACCTGAACTCTCCCACTCGGACACTGACTCACCTGCCATCAGTAGTCATGTGCCCGGGCCCAGAAAAATGTGTAATATTGGTGAAATTCTGCCTGGTTTCTGAGAATTCATGGCTTTAGATTGCAGCTTAAGAGCCTTTGCAAGGAGAATGTGCTTGCTGGATTTACTGGAGGAAGGAAAGCGGAGAGAACATCCTAATTCCCTTTGGGCCCATTCACAGTATTACTTCCCTTCCTTTCCTGTAAACTTTTCCTTTGTCCCCTCTTTATCGTTACCATCTACTTAAGATCATTCATTTCTTCTCATTCATCAAAGACTTTGCTCAGGGAGACAGCAAGATGGCGGCATAAGGTAAACAGCGTAAATGCAGCCGTGAACAACTATTTCAGAAAAACCACGAAAAGAACACACGGACACCACTCGCACCCACAGGAAGGCTGGCTGAGTGAAAATCCTACAACTAGAAAAGAGTCTGAGACTCAGAGGAGCAACGGAAGCAAAGTACAGAGGTACGGAGGCGCGCGCACAGGGCTCGGGGAGAGGGCTGGCACCGGAGGACGCGGTTCTTTTCCAAAACGGAGAGAGCCACAAGTCCCCAGCGGCTCTGAACTCCAGTTCCAGGCGAGTTTCTGAGGACCCAGACACCCGGAGAAGGGGGACTGACTGGCACCGGGAGGAAATCCAAAGCGGGTTTCTCTCAGCATTGCTTGCAGCAATTACCGTGGGACACAGAGACCTGGTGTCTCTCAGCGCAGGGCTGAGAAGCGCCATAGCTATTTGCTCCGCCCTGCCCTGCAAACTCCCCGAGGCCCCGCCCCTCCCAAGCTGCAGTCAGAAGCTTTTGCATATAAAAGACTGAGTAGCCTAAGGCAAAGGCTTAATCAACACCTCCTTAAAGATACAGGAGCCAGCCTCACCCAGTGGCCAGAGTGGGACTAACCTAAACAAAACAGATCCACAAGGAACACACTCGGGGCAGATGCAGTGAGCATAAAAGCCCCACTGAAACAACTCTTGCCCCTTAAGGGTATCTCCAGCACAGAAGTTCTCCCACTGTAGACACAGCTGACCCTCATAACCAAGTGGCTTAGAGGTTAATTCCTCGCAGTGATCGCCTAACTCAGAAAGGGAAGCAGCCAAAATGCAGAGACAAAGAAACAGGTCACAAATGACAGAAATGGAGGAAAGAAAACGACAGGATATAGAGTTCAAAACCACGGTTATTAGGTTTTTCAAGAAATTTCTAGAGACTGCCGATAAATTTAGTGAG
>PVJC01019801.1:0-18279 GCA_004026665.1 Murina feae | reverse complement strand
GATACACTGACTGAAATAAAGAATATTATACAGACATCCAACAGCAGACGAGAGGATCGCAAGAAGCAAGTCAAAGATATGAAATATGAAGAAGCAAAACCCACCCAGCGGGAAAAGCAAAAAGAAAAAAGAAAAGAAAAAAGAAAAAGGATCAAAAAGTATGAAGATAGTGTAAGGAGTCGCTGGGACAACTTCAAGTGCACCAACATTAGAATTATAGGGGTGCCAGAAGAAGAGAAAGAGCAAGATATTGAAAACCTATTTGAAGAAATAATGACAGAAAACTTCCCTCACCTGGTGAAAGAAATAGACTTCCAAATCCAGGAAGCGCAGAGAACTCCAAACAAAAGGAACTGAAGGAGGACCACATCAAGACATATTATAATTAAAATGCCAAGAGCAAAAGACAAGGAGAGAATCTTAAAAGCTGCAAGAGAAAAGCAGTTGGTTACCTACAAGGGGGCACCCATACGACTGTCAGCTGATTTCTCAACAGAAACTTTGCAGGCCAGAAGGGAGTGGCAAGAAATATTCAAAGTGATGAATAGCAAGAACCTACAGCCAAAATTACTTTACCCAGCAAAGCAATCGTTCAGAATTGAGGGTTGGATAAAGAGCTTCACAGACAAGAAAAAGCTAAAAGAGTTCATCACCACCCAACCAGTATTATATGAAATGCTGAAAGGTATCCTTTGAGAATGAGGAAGAAGAAAAAGGAAAGTAAAAATTATGAACAACAAATATATAACAACGAGTGAATCTAAGAATCAAGTGAATAAAAAATCTGATGAACAGAATAAACTGGTGAATAGGATAGAATCAGAGGCATAGAATGGAGTGGACGGACAATTTTGGGGGGTTAAGGGTGTTGGGGGTGCGTGAAGAGACTGGACAATAATTGTACACCTATGGATGAGGATAGTGGGGGGGGGGCAAGGACAGAAGTTGGGGTGGGAAATGGGAGGAGAGGAGCTATGGGAGAAAAAAGAGGAACAACTGTAATAATCTGAACAATAAAGATAAATTAAAAAAGGAAAAAAAAAGAAAAAAAAAAAGACTTTGCTCAGTAGTATAATTTATCTCCACTACAACTCTTAAATTTCACCCTAGCCAATCTCCATGCCCATATAGATTAGGGATTTTTAATTTGCAGATTATGAGGCAAGCCATATAATCAATTCAATGCATCATCTCCACATATTTTAACAAAATGAAATGACAGAACATATCGGAGTAGACTGTACATAGGTAGGACAGGTACTATTTTGAGAAACCTGTTTCAGATAAACATGTGAGTGCACACCTGCTTCATCTTGATGCTTCCCATTGTTTCTACAGCATCTGCACCATTTTGCATTCCTATCAACAGTGACCAAGGGTTCCAATTTCTCAACATTCTTACCAACAGTTGTTATTTTCTGCGTTTTTGATATTGGACATCCTAACCAGTGTGAAGTGATATGGTTTTTTACCGTTGTTGATTTCAGAGAGGAAGGGAGAGAAAGATAGAAACATCGATAAGAAAGAATTACTGATGGGCTGCTTCCTGCACACCCTCTATGGAGACTGAGCCCACAACCTGGACATGTGACCATGACCTGGGATCCTCTGTCTGCAGGCCGACACTATCCACTATGCCAAACCGGCTAGGGCTGAAGTGATGTGGTTTTAATCTGCATTTCCCTGATGACTGGTGGGTGATGTTGGGCATCTTTTCACGTGCTCATTGGCCATTTGTATATCTTCTTTGGAGAATTATCTATTCAAGTCCTTTGCCAATTTTTTTTTAATCCTCCCCTGAGGTCATTTTTCTATAGATCTTTTGAGAGTGGAAGAAAGAGGGAAAGACAGAGAAATATCGATGCGAGAGAAACACATCGATTGGTTGCCTCCCTCACAGGCTGAGGGCCCAGGTAGGGTAAACCCAGGAGCCTTTGGTCAGCAGGCCTACGCGCTATCCATTGAGCCAAACTTGCTAGGGCATTTGCCCATTTTCTAAAAAAATGCAGTTATTTTGTTGCTGTTGTTGAGTAGTAGGAGCTTATATATTCTGGATATTATCCCCTTAGCAGATACACGGTTTGCAAACATTTTCTCCCATTTTGTAGGCTGCCTTTTCCCTCTGTTTAATGTTTTTGTTTTGTTTTGTTTTGTTTTTGCTGTATAGAAGTTTTAAAGCTTGAGGTAGCCTCATTTGTCTATTTTGCTTTTATTGTCATATGTAAGAAATGATTGCCATTTCAATATAATAAAGCTTTTCCCCTAAGTTTCCTTCTAGGTGTTTTATAGTTTCAGATCTCACTTTTTAAAAAAGGAGACTTTTAATCCTCTCAGTTAATTCTACAAACTTTCAAGGAACAAGAGATCCCAAATCACTGTTACCATTTTACTTAATTCATAAAATGTAGAACCAAAATCAATTAATAAGACTTACCTTTTCATGACAAATTATTTTAGAACTATTAAAAATGAAAGCAAGAAATAAGAGATTTCTATTACATTTCTATTACTTACTTCAATTTGGCAAGCCTGTCCCTGGTCTGATTAATTTCTCTTGATTTACTATGAAGCCAGTCTTCAAGTTGTTTTTTGTTGGGAAAATACCCTAATAATGAATTTAATTCATCACTGTGCCTAGATTTTATTTTTCTGATTTGTTCATCTTTGTCAGCCTATTAAAAAATATTTTAAAAATAAAGCTCAGTATCTCCACATTATGTCAAGAATATAAATTTTAGATTGATTAAAATTCTAGGCTTAGGAAGTAAAACTATAAAAATGTAAGAAGAAAATATATAATTTCCTAAAGTCTAAGAGTGGGGATGACCTTCCTAAGCCATAAGAGAAAAGAGTAACAAGTCTGATGGCATAAAAATTAAAGCTTCTGTGTAAGATACAAAATTTAATAGCAATATACGTATTTACTATTATGTATACACCTCTATATTAGTTTTTTGTAATTAGAAAATAGTTTTTAAACTTGAAAGTCTATTTTTATAGTATTAAGCTTAGCCCCTAAAATATAAAGCCAATAACGAGTCTTCATAATAAGATAAACTATTTAAAATACCAGAAATTATCCTATATAATAGAAGCC
Organism: Murina feae; assembly: GCA_004026665.1. Lineage (NCBI taxonomy): Eukaryota > Metazoa > Chordata > Mammalia > Chiroptera > Vespertilionidae > Murina > Murina feae. The sequence goes on along the minus strand of PVJC01019801.1, from coordinate 15,182 downwards.
TAATATGCTAAATGTCCGACCATTCGACAAGTTGCTATGACGTGCACTGACCACCAGGGGGCAGAAGCTCCGACTGGTAGGTTAGCTTGCTGCTGGGGTCTGGCTGATTGGGACTGGGCGAGAGGGCCAGACACGCCCTGGAGCCCTCCCATGCCCCTCCCTGGCCCCAATCTAGATGGGACTAGGCAAGATGGGCCAGACACGCCCTGGAGCCCTCCCATGCCCCTCCCTGGCCCCAATCTAGATGGGACTAGGCAAGATGGGCCAGACACACTCTGAAGCCCTCCTACAGTCCCTTCCTGGCCGGCGCCAATCAGGATTGGGCGAGACGGGCCAGACATGCCCTGGAGCCCTCCCACGGTTCCTCCCCGGCCCCAATCGTACATCGGTGAGGTCCCTTAGTGTGGCCTGAGGCCTCTCACAATCCAGGACCCCTTGGGGGATATCCGCAGGCCAGGCTGAGGGACCCCACTAATGCATGGGCCTCTAGTAATTAAAATAAAAAGAAAGGTCATACTTTGTCTTTGGTCAGCATCTCCATCTGGGTGCGTGTTGCTGTATGATGGTTTAACTGCTCCATCTCCTGGTCCAATTTACGCAGAGTCCTGTCTAGGTCGGCTTTCTCATTCTGAAGACTTATTACTTCTGTTTTTAGAGTTTCGACATTACTGGTTTTCTCTGCCTTGCTTAGCTCATGTTCCTTATCAATAATACAAACAAATGCAGAGGTTTATACAGTTTGTGTTAAAATAGTGACAGAGTATATTAGAAATCAACTACACACTGCAACAGAAATAAAAAACATAAGGAATAAGATTTTTAAGGAAAAAAATCTTATAAAGTTACCTTACTATCGATAATACTAGAGAATTATTCAATAAATCTTGAAGAGTCAAACAAGGGAGAATAAGAATTAATGCAAAGTTAAGAGAAATGTGTCTAAGAATATAGTTTTGTGACTCTTCAGTCAATTACCTAAGCATTTATCAAGTACCCAAGTAACTCACATTTCCTGCCACAGAGAAATTCTAAAAACAGTGTACCGCTGTCCCTTAATAATGCCACCCCTTTACAACAACAATAAAAGTAATATGCTAATTAAACGCGATGTCTTTCCTTCCGGACAAAGCTGCAGTGGGTGGGGGCCGCGGCAGAGGCAGCAGTGGGTGAGGCCAGGGCCCTTGCATGAATTTCGTGCATCGGGCCTCTAGTATTGTGATAAAATGCTAAACTAACAAAAACGTACACTAGATGTTACATTAGGAAGCAAAAGGAATGTTTAATTACATTATCAAAGTGGAATCTGACAGGGGAAATTGCCAGCTTTAGGATGTTGACTTTGGTGGTGGGCATGTAAATGAAGAAAACAGAAACCAGGAAGGAAATGTGGAAATTCATGGAGAGAACAGGTGGGCTAAGAAAGAGTCCACCACAGAAAAAGTGGCAACATGGCAAAAAACTCATAAGCTCTACAGTGCATGGCACCTAGAGGAAAAATACTTGTTTCTTTTTTAACTTAAGTAAATAGTTCTTAACCAAGGTACTCATAAGAAGAGCCTCGTTTTGTTCTGAATGCACATTTCCATGCTCCACTCTGGAGACTTTGATTTGGAAGGTCTGAAGTAAGGTCTAAGCATAAGTACTTTTTAAAACTTCCTACGTGATTCTAATTTTTAATCCACTGGATTCTAGAACCAAAGAGTTAACTGATTAAGATATTTAGATGAATTCATTTTACATGAAATTGTTAGACAAGGTAGACATTTTAATTAACATGCCATAATCTTAGGATTAACAACAGAAAAAATACTTCAAACTGCAAGATTCTAAATGTCTTACACCTTAAAATTATTTTGTCTTACAGCTTTTGTGAGCTCCTGGTCCAGTTCATGAATCCTGTCAGAAGATCCTTCCAATTGCTGTAATTCGTACTTCACATTTTTCAGCTCATTCTGCTTCTTACTTAGAATTTCTGATTTCAACTCAATTATTCTTCCCAGTCCAATTTTCTTATCCCTTATCTCATCTATCTGTTTTTGTTTCAGAGTTTCTTTTTCTGCAAAGTCATTCTAAATACATGTAAGAAAAAGTATTAACAATCTTTTCACTCCATAATTCATTAAGTGACAGTTTCCTCATTATCAAAGTAACACATGCACAGTAAAGAAAATATTAAAACGTTAAAAAATATGGAATGGCTAGCACCCATAGATAATCATTTTTAACTCTGAGCAAACCTTTTCTTTACTTTTTCTGGTAAAAGAAAAATAAATATTACTTAAAATCAAATGAAAAATATAGGTCTGCATTTCTTCATATTTTTAGCCTTATCCACATTTAAAAATTTGCTTCCATAAAAGTTTCTTCTACCTTGTATCAGATTCTATCCTAACACTAACCCCAAAACGTAAGAAAATAAGGTCTATCCAAAAATTAACACAACGTAACTAAAGATTTGGACACAAACAAAAGAAAATAACAATATTTACCATCAGTTGGCTGGCAGTTTCTTCTTCCTTTTCTTGTCTCTCTCTCACAAGTTTGTGAAAATTTTTAATTTGTCTTTCACTGAATGGTCCATGCTCAAAGCCATCCAATTCTAACTGTGATGCCAAAGACTGAATTAATGAATCTCTAGCTCGGATATTTTCTTGATGTCGATCTGCTTGTTGCTGTAGACGACCTTCATTATTATTATTGTTATTATTATTATTATTATGTTTTTATTGATTTCATAGAGAAAGAGAGAAGAAGAGATAGAAACGTCAATGATGAGAGAGAATCATTGATTAGCTGCCTCCTGCACCCTCCCCCTCCCCACTGGGGATCAAGCCCACAACCCAGGCATCTGCCCTGACCAGGAATTGAACCGTGACCTCCTGGTTCATAGATCAATGCTCAACTATTGAGCCACACGGACTGAGCTATAGATGTAATTCTTTTCTTAGCTGATTTTTAAAAATTGAGATAATCATACATTAGCATGTAGTTAGTTTCCCCAAATAGTAACTATGACATTTTAACTAATAAAAGCGTAACATTAAAATTAACCGTTTCTTCGGGACGGGTAAGCCACGCCCACCAGCCAATCAGAGCAATTGTATGCAAATTAACCCAGCCAACATGGAGGCCGCCACTCACAGACCTGAGTAAACGGCAGCTTCCATTGCAGCAGGAGTGAAACCTAAACTGTTTGCGGCCCTTAGCGGGCAGGCTCCGAAACATGTTTGCAATAAAGTATTAATCATAGAATCCTCGGGAGCTGAAGCAAACAGCAGGCCTGGCCTAACTACTAAGAGTAACACTGTCTCATTATAGAAGCCGCAAGCTGAAGCAGAGAGGAGGTTTCGTTACTAGGCCTCAGCTTAAAGGAACAGCGCATCAATTATAGAAGATAAACAAACCCCAGAAACCTGCTTCCAGCCAGCCTTGCTGGGACACTGGGTCAATGGGAGCTGTGGGCAGCCTGAAAGCGCCCCTCAGCCCATCACCCACGCTGGCCACAACCCAATGGGGTGAGGGACGTTACTGGGGGGCTTGGCCAGCCTGCAAACGGCCATCAGCCCCTCACCCAGGCTGGCCAGGTACCCCAGTAGGGACCCAAAACCTGAAGGGACTGTGGGCAGCCTGTAAACGGCCCTCAGCCCCTCACCCAGGCTGGCCACACCTCCATGGGGTCAGGGTCCCCACTGGGGGGCTTGGCCAGCCTACAAATAGCCATCAGCCCCTCACCCAGGCTGGCCAGGCATGCCAGCAGGTGGACATCCCCAGAGGGGTCCCAGTCTGTGAGAGGGGCACAGGCCGGGCTGAGGGACCCCCCGAGTACACAAATTTTTGTGCACCGGGCCCCTAGTTGTAATATAATTAGAAATGCATATTTGGTCTTTGTCCCTGGTTCCTGGCACTGAGCTCCAAAAACTCTTAGAATTTCGGATAGAATGTCTTTTTTTGGATGTTGTTGTTAGTCTTTAGGATATTTTTTCCACTGATTTTTAGAGAGTAGAAGGGAGAGAGGGAAGGGGAGAGAAAGAGAGAAACATCGATGTGAGAGAAACACATCAGCTGGTTGCCTCCAGTATGTGCCCTAACAAAGACCTGGGGATCAAATCGGAGACCTTCAGTGAATGGGCCAATGGTCTAACTATTGAGCAACACCAACCAGAGCAAGAGAGGAGTGTCTTTTGTTATTCATTACTAGGGGCCCAGTGCACAAAGAGTGGGTCATGCACAGGGAGTGAGTCCCTCAGCCTGACCTGCAGTCTCTCCAATCTGGGAGCCCTCAGGAAGCCCTCTCCAATCTGGGAGTTTCTGTCTGTCTTTGCAATCATATGAGCGGATTGTCTGAGATCCCAACCCAGTTTGGTTTGTTGTTCACAGAATAATAGAGACATTTTTCTTTTTCTTTTCTTCATTGGTGGAAATTTCCTGGAAGTTTTAGGATATCTTCCCATTAATTCTTCCTAGGCACTGATTTTACTTATGTCTCTCACCTTTGCTTTCCCTCCATCCCCCACCACAACAGTAATTTGCTCTAGGCTCACTTTGCTTTATTGTCTAGGAGATCTGTCTGCCACCAGAACTACTCTGATTCTCAGAATTCCTGGTGCTCCCTGCACTCTGGGATCCTGCTTCCGGTCCTGGGGCTGCCACCAGAACTACTATTCCCAGAGTTCCTGGTGCTCCCCACGCTCTTGGTTTTCCCTTCCTGCTCTGTCTCCATCCCATGGCCTCCCACTCTGCCAAGTCCTCCAAGCCACTAGCTCTCCCTCTCTGCTCTGTCTGATGGCTTGGGGAGCCAAGTTTCCCAAGCAGCTCCACTTTCCACCAGCTTTCCTGCTCAGCTCTCTGCCCAGCAGCTTGCGGGGAGCAACCGAGGGAGCCACATCCCCCCAAGCCACCAGCTCTCCCGCTCTGCTCTCCGCCCTGCGCCTGTGTATGCAAATTAACCTGCCATCTTTGTCGGGTTAATTTGTATGCTCACTCCTGATTGGCTTGGTGGGCATCGCAGAGGTATGGTCAATTTATATGTTCCTCTTTTCTATAATAATAAAAGCGTAACATGCTAATTAGAATGGACAGCTGAACGACCTTCTGGACAAAGCTGAGCTGCAAGGGCTGAGCCCCTTGCATGAATTTTGTTATTTGAGCCTCTAGTATTATCATAAGTCCCTTTCTACCACAACTGAGTTTATTTTAATGAGGTGACTCCTGGAGGATGAGACCTGGTTATCAGAGGAGCCTACTACGTGATTAGAGAATAGGAATTTTCAGTACTCTCCTCTCCAACTCTGGGGAGAAGTTGAAGATTCAGTTCAATCGTCAAAGGTCAATAATTTAATCAATAATGATTACAGAATGGAGCTCCCATAAAGCCCCTAACCAAGGAGCTTCAGAGCTTCCAGGTTGGTGAACACACGGAGGTGCTTAGAAAGTGCCACACCCTTCCTCATACCTCAGTCTATACGTCTCTTCCATGTGGTTGTTTCTGAGCTGTATTCTTTATAATAAACTAGAAACAGTGTTTCCCTGAGTTCTATGAGCTATTATAGCAAATTATTGAATCTGAGGAAGGGGTATAGAAATGTCTGATGTGTAGCCAGTGGTCAGAAGAACAGGTGACAGACAACCTGGACTTGGCAACGGAAATGGAAGGCAGTCTCCCAGGACTGAGCCCTCAATCTGTGGGGTCTGTGCTAACTCCAGACAGTTAGTGGCAAAACTAAATTAAATCACAGGACACCCAGTTGCCAAGAATCGGAAAATTGCCTGGTGTGGAAAAATGCACTCACCTGGTCTTAGGATTATTGTAAGCAGAAAACTGTGTTCTTTTAGCAACATTTTGCAAAACTATAAAGTAAATCCTCACTTAAAGTCATGGATAGATTCTGCAACTTTAAATGAAATGACATATAATGAAACCAAATTTACCATAGACTACCTGATATAGACAAGAGTTAAGTTCCTATGCCTCTCAAAAACATTATAATAAAAGTTATTCGAGGACCTGCTGTAGTGTCATATGAACCAGGATACAGACACCGATACAATCCTTCAAACTTATTCCAATTTCCCAGTTTTACTTGTACCCATTTGTATGTGTGTGTACTAAATTCTATATAACTGTATCACCTATACTGGCTCATATATCTACCACAACAGTCAAGACACTGAACAGTTCCGATACTGCAAGAATCCCTCTTGTTGCTTTTATAACTATAACCACAGTAACCTTTTTCCTGCCCCTCCTCCTACTTAGTAGCCTAGCAACCACTAATCAGTCCTCCACTTCTAAAATTCTGGCATTTCAAAAATGTTACATAAATGGAAATACACTATATATATTTTGAGACTGACTTTTTTCCCCTTAGCAGAATTCCCTGGAGATTCATCATTCATGCTGAAAATGCACATAATATTACAATAAGAAAGACCAAGTAAATACTTTACCCTACCCTGTTCAACAAGTAGTTCTGATTTTTCTTGATTAAGAAGCCTAGATTCTTTATTTAATTTTTCCAGTTCACGCTGACAGTCTACCAATTTCCTTTCTTTCTCCCGTATTGTTCTCTGGTGATTGAGATATAAATCATTTAGTTGCTCATCAGTCCCTTGAAAAACCTATGCAAAACCAAAATAAAGAGCATTAATAAATAAGTATAAGAAGATATCAATCTGAGGTACAAAGTATGAAAAAACTATTCAATATCCTTCCTCTTAACATATACATGGAAGTAAGACAAACATCATAAAAATTTTCTTTCAAAATGAGTGGCAAAAATGGATTAAAATGAGGTTCACTATAATTAAACTCCAGAATTTTGAAGAACAAAATTCTACCACCACAAACCTTTTCCATTTTCTGTTCCAGTTCATTATTATCTTTCTCCATTTGCTTCTTCCGGCTTTCCAAGGCTTTAATTTCATTGTCAAGTTTCATTATTTTAGAGAGATTGTGTTCAATTTCTTTGAGACGATTCTGGAAATAAACAAACACCCTACGATAAATAAAATTCTCTATAGTTTACAACACAGATGGATAAAGATGTGCCAGGGTCAGGCACTTGGTAAAAGTGATCTCACTTAATGCAAACAATGCTGTAAAGGGGGTATACAGAAACTAAGGATCAGAGACATGAAGTAACTTGCCAAACTCCTCATAGCTAGTAAAGAAAAGCAGTAAACTCCAAATCTAACTCCAGTAATTGATTTAGTACTTACAGCCACATTATGCAAAGTACCACATTTTAAGAATTTAATCCTCAAAAGGCTAGCTATTTAATGTATTTTTAAAAGTTAGGAAAACTGAGTGGGCTAGAGACTCAGGGTGAGTCACCAGTACATTCTGAGCCTGCAGGCAAATTTACATGGAAGATTTATACTTTAATTCAAAGTTGGCTCAAGCACAGAGGACTCTGAACAAGTGAAATGTGATAAATAACCTCTTTGGTCTGCTTGCTGGGACAGCTGGTTGCCTCACCTCCTAGGAATACGTGTGACCTGGCTCAGAGCATTCTCCTTGGGTGATGCTGGGGACAGTCTTCCACATTTCCAAGGCTGACCGATTCCTCTTAGATATTTGTAGAACCCAATTTTTAAACTAACGCATTACTACAGTGCTTATTTATTGTAAGCTTTCAAAGCTGCACCAAATGCATCCTCAACTTTAATGTTATTTAATAAAATTATATTAAACCGTCTTGTGATTTGTAAATTAATCAGTAGCATGAAATTACTATAAAAATAGGAATTTTGTTCACTATCGTATCACTAGCACATGTAATAGGTGTTCAGTATGTTAGCTGAAAAAAGAGTAAGATTTTTAAAAAGTAATTTTATATTTACAGTTGCAGCTCTCATTGACTAAATGCCTACCAAATTGCACATATTGTACTAGTTCCTGCTATACGTTCTCTTTAATCCTTATGAGACTCTATGTAACAGGTAGGAGACTTGAAGGACTTAACTTGTATAAAGCTACATCTATACTTAACAATAAGAGTTTAAGACTGGGATGCAGAGTTGTATAATGGTTGTGACTGCAGACTCTGTGTGCTGGGACAATTGAACATCTGTATGCAAAAAAGCAAACCTCAACTTACCTCGTACCATATTTTAAAATTAACCTGAAACAGGGCATATCCTTAAGTGTAAGAACTCAAACTATAAAACGTCAAGAAGAAAATACAGAAAAAAATCTTTGTGCCCTTGAGTCAGGCAAAGATTTCCTAGATAAAAAACAAAAACTATAAAAGAAAAATTCATCAAAACTAAACTCTTGCCCTTTGAAAAGCAGTTAACAAAATATTTGCAAAATACGTTTTTGATAAGGGCCTGTATTCAAAATATCTGAAGCACTTTTAATATTCAGCTCATAAGACAAAAAAAATTGAAAATAGTCTTAACCAGTGTTGCTAAGTAGTTACACTGTCATCCCTCTCACATCAATGTTTCTTTCTCTGTTTCTCTTCCTTCCTCCCTCCATTCCTTCTACTCTTTTTGAAAATCAATGGGAGAAAAATGTCCTTGGGTGAGGATTAAAAAAAATGTTTTTGAAAAGAGCCAAAAGAGTTAAAGACACTTTACCAAAAACAAAATTCAGATGGCAAATAAACACAAAGGATGCTCAACACCCAAAGACATTAAAAAAATTAAAGCCATAATGAAAAAAAATACTCAAGAGATACAACCTATCTAATGTAATGGCTGAAATTAAAAAAAAGGCTAACAATATAAGAGCTGAGAAGGATGCAGAGAAACTTCAATCTTAAACGTTGTTGGTAGGACTTTGAAATGGTACAGCCGCTTTGAAAAGTGGCAGCTCATAATGTTAAACATATACTTATCATACATCCTACCAACTCCCCTCCTGGAGATTTACCATAGAAAGGAACATACTACAAAGACCCATACACAAAAGTTTATAGCAGTTTGATTTGTAATAGCTAAAAGCTGGAAACAACCTAACATCCATCAATCAGGGAACAGATGGACATACTGTAATATAGCCATACAGTAAAATAACTTCAGCAATGAAAAGGAGTAACTACCCATATGTGCAACAGAGATGAATTAAAAAGCCACATGCTAAGAAGTCAGATGCGATAATTCTGGAAAAGGCAAAACTATGACAAAACGAATCAGTGGTTACCAAGGGCTGGGGATGGAGGGAGAAGACTGACCACAGAGAGACTTAGAAGAACTTTTTGAGGTGATGGAAATGCTCTGTATCTTGACTGGAGTGGTAGCAATGCTACTATATGCATTTGCCCAAACTCATTGAACTACATACTTCTAAAAGGATTGATTTTAAAATATGTCAATTATACATCAATAAATCTGACATTTAATAGTATGGGCATAGGCCCTAACCTGTTTGGCTCAGTGGATAGAGCGTTGGCCTGCAGACTTAAAGGTCCCAGGTTCGATTCCGGTCAAGGGCATGTACCTTGGTTTCGGGTACATTCCCAGTAGGAGGTGTGCAGGAGGCGGCTCATCGATGTTTCTCTCATCGATGTTTCTAACTCTCTATCCCTCTCCCTTCTGCTCTGTAAAAAATAGTATGGGCATAGGAATTAGAGAAGCCTAGACTCAAATCCGGGCTTTATCCCTTACTTCCAATGTGAAAATCTGTGCCTCAGTTTTCTTTCATAAAAACCTCACAGGATTAATGTGGAGCTTACATAATACATTTTAAAGCACTTCGATCAGTGACTGATATACAGTTGGCTCTTGATGAATACCTTTTGAACAGTATAACAAAGAGAAATGGATTGAATCTTCAAAACACTGACTCCAGGCATATCCCATTTTATTGTGTTTCATTTTATTGCACTTCACAAAGCTGCACTGTTTACAAAGTGGAGGAGAGCCTATCCACCAGCAAAAATATTACAACTCATCTGATTGCAGTAGCCTGGAACCAAACCCACAATGGCACTTCTACTTCTCAAGAACTTCATTTCCCTCAGTGTTTTCACGCCTCTTGGTGGCATTAACATTATCTGAGCTTGAATGTTTGTGACATCCCTAGCTACTTCATTTTTTAAATCTAGCCCATCACCAGATGCTGTGGATTCTTTTTTTGACACTTGTGTTTTGGCTCTATTCCCAGAGCACACAATCTAATAAAAGGAACTAATACAAATTTGTAAGCAACAAAAAATACAGCAGAGTGCTTAAAGCTTAGGCATTAGTGTGAAATGAGACAAATGAATGGGACGATTGGACTATTGTATAGCTAGTAGCCCTGTGCACGAATCTGTATTGCCAGGAGCTTGCTGCCGCCCTCCAGTTCTCTGCCGACTGCCCCACCCTCCTGTAACTCCCTGTTCCCCCTCCCCACCTCATAACTTGCTGCTCTGCCCCCTCCTGTAGCTCTCCACCGCCAGCTTGCCAGCTTGTAGCCAGTAGCTCTCTGCCCACCCTCCTGTAACTCTCTGCCTGCTGTCCTGTCCTCCTGTAGCTCCCTCCGCTCCCCTGCCTCCCCCTCATAGCTTGTTGCCATCCCCTTGTAGCTCGCTGCCCCATCCTCCTGATCCATGATCCGGTTGTTACGTGATCTGGTTGTTACGAGGTTGGCCATTACACTTCATGACCATTTGCATATTACATCTTTATTATATAGGCTTAAAGGTCTGGTGCACAAAATTCATGCATGGGGGCGGGGGGCAGGGTTCCTCAGCCCTGCCTGCACCCTTTCCAATCCGGGACCCCTTGGGAGATGTCGGACTGCTGGAAGTTGGACTTCCTTCTCCAATTCTGGGACTGCTGGCTCCTAACTTGAAAACCAATTTCTCAAGCAGTTTCCATTGACAGAAAGAAAAACTGGGTTAAATGAGCCCATGTGGTGGGATGGAAATGAAATAGTTTATGAAAGAGTTCTTAAAGACTGGGGGAATCTGTAAAAATGGCTAAGAATGAATTCCAGTGCAGTAGTGAAATGATGCTATCCCTGGATGGCTGCTGGGAAGGTAACTAGATCCAAACTTTATGCTGAGTTCTATGAAGGAAAGAAATCTCAAATATTAGAGCTAAAAAAGGACTTTGGAAATAACCCACTTAAAAAATACTACTGACCCACCTCCTATGTGCCAGGCACTAGACTAGGCTCTGAAGAGAATACGATTAAAACCTTGGACAACTAGTCATATATATGCAAAAAAAGTTTTTGATAGGATTTGCCTGGGAGGCCAAAAATAGTAAGTGGGAAGAACATTTCTTACTGTAAATTAATATTCTTCTGTAATTTTTTTCATTGTGAAGATAGATTACTTTTAAAAAAAAAAGCAGAATAAATGCAAACATACATATTAGCCTAGGCTCATATCACTGTCTTCCACCTGCACATCTCATCCCAATGGAAGGTCTTGAGGGGCAATAACACACACGGAGCTGTCACCACCTGTGACAGCAATCCCTTCTTCTGGAACACCTCCTGAAGGACCTGCCCGAGGATCTTAAGTAGGTGTCACTCTTTTCAGAAATATGTCCATGGTGGTTTGCTTGGTTTCATCATAGATTTGCTTGTAAGCAGACAATGCATCATGAATATTTCTATTAATGAAAACCTTTCAGTGCTGGGGTCCATGTTATTATATTAGACTTTTTAGGGAGCCAGTTGAAATCTGCAAAAGCTTCTGCTAAAGTCTTCACTAAGAATATTCTTGGGGTAGGGGGTTCTTCTTTTTCTTCTCCTGAAGTTTCCTTTTTTCTTGCCTCTTCTTCCATGTGTTCCTATTGCAGTTCTAACCACTCATCATCAGTCAGTTCCTCCAGAACCACCTCTAAGAGCTCTTCCATTATCCAGGTTAAAGTTGTTTGCTGTCTCAACTATAGTCTTGTTGATTTTTGTAACCTCCTCATCCTGGCAACTTCTTAGATGTCATGGATGAACCCTTTAAGTGTCTTCTTCCAGATGCCATTCATACACTCCTTGGTGACATCACCCCGAGCTCCAGCAAGATTCCTGACGCAGTCATAGATGCTGTAATTCTCCCAGAATTGCATCAGTATCTTCTCAGTATCTTCCTCAGCTGCAGCAATAGCCTGGGCAAAGGTCCCCCTCAGGTAGAAGGCCTTAAAAGCTACAATTCCTTGATACATTGGTTGGATCAAACAGGTGCTGTTTGGAGGGAAAAACACCACTCTGATATACGGATGAAGATCACCCATGAAAGGCGGGTGTGCAAGAACACTATCATCAATAAGCAGAATCTTGAGAGGTCTATGTTATTCTCCAAACACTACTTCTTCATTTTGTGGGCACGGCATTCAGGAGGGCCTTTTGGAAGAGCAGGTGGGTCACCCGTGACTTCTTACAACTCCTGCAATACACTAGCAGGGTATGTTCGCTGATATACTTGTAGGCCCTTGGGTTTTCACTGTGCCAGATCCAGAGAGTTTCAATTTGCGCCTGAAATACTGTCTCAAAATGAGACTATTATTCTGTCCTTAAAAGCCTGGAAACCTGGCATTGACTTGGCCTCCTTATGGATAAAAGTCTTTCCAGGCATCTGTTTCCAGAATAGGAAGGTTTCATCCGTATCGAATATTTGCTCTGGCAAGTCATTTTCCTCTAAAATCAACTTCTCTAGAGTTTCCAAAAACTCTTCAACTGCTTTCACATCAGCACTTGCAGACTCACCACTCACTGTCACATCATGGAATGAATAACTATTTTTGAATAGTTTAAACCGCCCACAGCTAGCAGCAAATTCAACATGATAGCAGGGTCCAGCCTTTTCTTTTAACATCATAATCCTTTTGCTTTGGCTGTGATCACCAACGTGCTGAGAGGAACACACTTCTGTGCCTGGTCTCCAATTCACATCCTATCCGATATAGGCCCCTTCTTTAATTTTTGTTAGTATTGTTGCCTTCAATGAAGCAGATCCTTTAGTAGTTCCATCACTCTGCTCTTGTTCTTTAAGACGGTAGCTATGGTAGAATGGGTCATGCCTGACGGAAGAGCAATGAATATCACCGATTGTCCACCTGTATAGTCCTTAATTACTTTTAATTTTATTTCCAGGTCAATCCCTCAATGTGACCTTTACCAGCAACATTAGCAGTGGATTCTGTACACATAGGAGACGTGCTGAACAAGATAACATGAGATTAAATCAAGCAGAAGAGACACGTTGAACAAGAGTTGTACGAAGCTACTGCCGCTGTTAACAAGGCATACTGTTCTACAGCAAAAAATTTTTGTAAGTAAAAAGAGTACACCCTAAAATAATGATAAAAGGTACAGTGTCATAAATACATAAAACAGTAACATAGTAATGCACTACCATTACCAAGTATTATGTACTGTACATATTCCAAGAAATACATGCATCATTCAAATTCATAAAAAAATAAAGCATATAAGGGGTGCGTGCTACCAAGTAAAAGGTGACGTCTCCTTAGCATATGAGAAATCAAATTACCTTCAGTGGGTCAAGTTCATTCTCATAGGATTTAACAATTTCTTTTGAAGATGTTAACTGGGCTTCCTTACTAGTAATCTGATCGCGGATCTCACAAGCCTTTTCCTTATTTTGTTTCAGATATTTTAGTTCCGTTTGACATTCTTTCACTTTCTGACTTTGTGTCTGGCGTACCTGCCGAAGTGTTTCCAACGCCTTAATGTACCTATGAAGATAGCAAATAAAAATTTCTGGCTAAGTAAATGATAAAATATTCATACAATGAAATATTATGCAGTCATTAAAAGTTTTTAATAACTTAGAAAATGCTTATGACATATGGTAAGTGAAAAAGTTACATATACACTGTCAACCAGGTAGTTAACATGCATGGAAAGAAAACTGAAAGGGAATATGCCCACTGGTTTCTACTGAGAAGTAATAATTAATGACTTTCTTGCTTTTAAAATTTTATCTGTTTTAAGAAAGACATATCCAAATTGCAAACATATCAATAACTTAATGGGCTATAAAGTCTAATTAAATGTTACAAACCTTGTTGCTGAAAAAATCTCATCAAATTTTTGCTTCAAAGCCTTTCCTTCACTTAAAGGCCAATTAGAATCTTCTTGATGACAGAAAATGACATTATTTAGCACAGACTTGGAAACCCCAAGAGAACTTATCATCTCTCGGTCAATTTCTGCACACTTAGAGCTGAGACTGACCTTTTCACCATGCCTATAGAAAATGAAAAGAAAGAATTTATGTAAAATAACCTCCAGTTGTATCTATTCTATTGCTTACATCAATCCTTTATGTTATACTTGTAAAAAAAAAAGTCCATTCATCCCTCTTACAATAGCTTCTTCATGCTAAAAAGTATTCTGAAATAATTCAGCAGTTCACTGAAAAAAGGAGTACGTAAAACTGTGTGGTTCAGAAAAAGATGTAAGGATTTATGTAATATGTTTTTACAAATTTAGATTTTTAATTACAATCATTTAAAAAAGCTATAGACAGACAGAACCAAGATGGCGACATAAGGTATACACCTGAATGCGCAGCTTCCCACAAACACATAAAAAAATAGAACAATAAAGCTAAACAGCCATCCTCCAGAACCAAGGCAGTGGAAGCTTTACAACTAGAAGGCAAGAGAAGGAGTGCATTGAGACTGAGTAGAAATTCTCGGCACCAAAACAGAGAGGTACGGATGCGCAAAAGGGTGGCAGCGGTGCAAAAGGATGGAGGCGGCTACTGCACCTGAGTCGGCAGCTCGGAAGGGTTTACAAGCTCCGGGGTCACACTGAATGCTTTGTGGGTGTTCTGGCAACAGAGCAGAAGACAACAGTGGCGTTCTAGCAGAGCTGTTCGCAGCGATCACTGACGCAGAGCTCCGAGACTCGGGGACTCAGGGGCGTGCAGACGCCAGGGTGTGGAAAATCTGGAGCCAGCTGAGGGGCACCCATCACGAGTTGCTGCGCCCCAGTGACTCTAAGACCCCGCCCCAGTGACTCTGAGACCCTGCCCCAAGCTGTGTGCCTGTCTGCCTGCAGCCTAAATTAACAGACTGCAGCTGGGACAGAAAACACCACTCTATCAATGCAGGGAAGCAGCCAAAATGCGGAGACAAAGAAACAGATCACAAATGACAGAAATGGAGGAAAGCAAACGCTGGATATAGAGTTCAGAACCACAGTTATAAAGCTACTCAAGAATCTTCTACGAAACTCCGAGGAACTAAGTGAGACCTTTAAGGATCTTAATGAG
>PVJC01019800.1:0-29855 GCA_004026665.1 Murina feae | reverse complement strand
TCCACACACTCTCCTTTCATTCCCTCACTCACTCACTTCCTATCCCTCACCTCCATCCTGCCAGCCGCCATTTTTTCACTCCTGTCAAACTGTTTTCCATGGCAGCTGCAACTTGTTACATTTCTATCAGCAGTGCATATGGGTTCCAGTTTCTCTACATCTTCTCTAACACTTGTGGTTTTTTAAAAAATGATAGCCATTTTAAGGGAGTGAAATGATACCTCATTGTGGATTTGTTTTGCATTTCCCTAATGTATTTTGAACACAGCTTTTCATGTCCTTATTTATTGGCCACTTATATATTTTCTCTGGAGAAATCTCTATTCCAGTTCTTTGCCCATATTATAATTGCATTATTTACTTTGTTGTTGGGTTTTTAAGAGTTCTTTATAAATTATGGATATTAATCCTTTATCAGTTTTATTATTTTCAGTTATTTTTTCTCTTTCTCTAGATTGCCTTTGCTGTGTCTTGATAGCTTTATTGATTCAGAAACTGTTTTTAAAATTCATTTTTAAGAGAGACAGTAAGGGGGAGAGAGAAAGGAGGGAAGGGAGAAAGAAAGGATGGAGGGAGGAGAAGAAAAGAAAGAAGAGAGGGTGGGAGGAAAGGAAAAGGAAGAAAAAGACTTGTTGTGCCATTCATTCGTTAATTCTTGCATGTGCCCTGACTGGGGTTCTGACCCGCAAGCTTGGCATATTGGATAACACTCTAACCAACTGAGCTTCCTGGCCAGTGTCCACAAACTTTTTAAATTTGATACAGTTCTGTTTCTCTATTTTTTTTCTTTCATTGCCTTTGCTCTTGGTGTTATTTGCAAGAAATCATTGCCAGATCTATAATCATGAAACTTTTCCTGTTTTCTTCTCAGTTTTCTAGTTTTAGCTCTTTCATTTAGGTAATTGATTCATTTTGAGTTAATTTTTGTGTATGCTGTAAGGGAAAGGTCCAACATCCTTTTTCATATGGATATCCAATTTTCCCAGCATCATTTTTTTAAAAATACTTTCTTGATTTTTTACAAAGCGGAAAGGAGAGGGATAGAGAGAGAGAAACATCTATGAGAGAGAAACATTGATCAGCTGCCTCCTTGCACGCCCCCTACTGGGGATGTGCCAGCAACCAAGGTCCATGCCGTTGACAGGAATCAAAGCTGGGACCCTTCAGTCCACAGGCCGACTCTCTATCCACTGAGCCAAACGGGATAGGGCCCAGTACCATTCTTTAGAAAGACAGTCTCTTTTCGCCTGAATGGTCTTGACATACTTGTCAAAATTCATTTGACCATATAGGTGAAGGCTTATTTCTGGACTCTCTATTTTATTTCATTTCTGTCTATCCTATGCCAATAACACACTGTTTTGATTACTGTAGCTTTGTAGCAGGTTTTGAAATCAGGATGTGTAAGCTTGCTCTTGTTTAAGATTGCTTTGGCAATTTGGGCTTTCTTGAGACTCCATATGACATTTAAGATGGGTTTTTCTATTCTAGATGATTCTGGGATTTAAATAGAGATCACATTGAATTGTAGATTGCTTTGTGTGGTGTTGATGTCTTAATAATGTTTGTCTCCCAATTCATGGACATGGAATGTATTTCCATTTATTTTTGTCTTCTTTAATTCCTTTCAACAGTGTTCTGGAGTGTGCAATAGCACAGGTCTGTTGCCTTCTTGGTTACATTATTCCTTAGTATGTGTGTGTGTGTGTGTGTGTGTGTGTGTGATTTTTTAAAATATATTTCTTTATTACTTCCATTGTAAAAACAATTGTTTTCTTAATTCCCTTTTTAGATTGCATATTGTTGTTGTATAGAATCATAGGTGATTTTTTATATCTAAATGTATATCTTACAACTTTATTGAATTTGTTTATTCTAACACATTTATGTATATGTGTGTATGTTGTGTCACCTTTAGGGTTTTCTACATATAAGATTATGTCATCTGCAGAGACAATCATTTTATTTTTTCTTTTCCATTTGGAATGCCTTTTGTTTCAATTTCTTGTTTAATGGCTCTAGCTAGAAGTTCCAATATGATGCTGTATTCTGTATACCAGTAGAAAAAGCAGGCAACCTTTTCTTATTTTCAGAGAAAAAAAGCATTTGTCTTTCTCCATTGGGTATGACATTATCTGTGTGTTTTTCACAAATGGCCTTTATAATGTTGAGGAAATTTTCTTAAATTCCTAGTATATTGAATTATTTTTATCATGAAAGGATGCTCAAATACTTTTCTACATCAAGATGAGCATGAGCATGTTGTGTAAATTTTTTCTTCATTTTGTGAATATGGTATATTGTTTGTTTGTATTTTGAATCATCATTTATTCCAGGAATAAAATCCCCCTTTTTAATATGTTGTTGACTTTGGTTTATGAGTATTTTGTTGAAGATTTTTACATCATAAGTGATATTGACTGTATCTTTTTATACAGTGCCTTTATATGGTTTTAGTATCAGGTAATGTTGGTCTCTTAAACAAGTTAGGATGAGTTTTTCTCTCTTCAATTTTTTGGAAGAGTTCAAGAAGTAGTGTTGTTAATCCTTTACGTTTTTGGTAGATTTAAATAATAAAGCTATTTGGTTCAGGGCTTTTCTTTTTTGGGAGATTTTTGATGACCAATTCAATCTCCTTATTGGGTATAAGACTGCTCAGATTTTCTGTTTCTTCATGATTCAGTCTGGTTAGTGTGTGTTTATAGTCATAGTAGACTTATAATCATTTCATTTCTTAAAATCTATAGTAATGTGCCTACTTTCTTTGTGATTTTCATAAATTGAGTTTTCTCTTTTTTCTTAGCAGACTAGTTAAAGCTTTGTAAATTTTGTTGATGTTTTCAAAAACCAAATTTGGTTCTGATGATGTTCTCTATTCTGTATTCTCTACTTGTCAATACTCTAACCTTCATTATTCTCCTCCTTATGCTAGTTTTGGGTTTAATCTGCTCTATTTCCTTAAAGTTATAGTTAGGTTGTTTTTGTTTTTGTTTTTTACTGTATGCATTTTAGCTATAAAGTTCCCTCTTAGCACTACTTTTGCTGCATCCCGTAAGTTTGATATGTCATCTTTTCATTTTTGTCTCAAGATATTTTCTTATTTCTCTTGTGATTTCTTCTTTGACTTACTGGTTTTTTAAGAGTGTATTATTTAATTTCCAGATAGTTTTGCAATTTCCAGTTTTTCTTGTTATTTTTAGTTTCCATTTCGGTTGGGAAAGATATTTTGTATGATTTCAGTCTTTTAAATTTTATTAAGACTTGTTTTGTGGCCTAACATATTTTTTGTGCCTCTATGTTACTCTAATACCCTTTCATTTCCACCTGAAGGACTCCCTTTAATATTTCTTATAAGGCAGGGGTTTTATTATTAAACTCCATCACCTTTGTTTATGTGTGAATGACTTAATTGCTCTCTCATTTTCAGGTTCTTTTCTTTCAGCATTTTAAATGTATCTTCCCGATATCTTCTGGCCTCCTAAGGTTCCAGATGAGAAATTAGATAATATCATTGACAATACCTTTTATGTGACAAACTTTTGCTGCTTTGAAGATTTTCTCTTTGTCTTTGGCTATTGACAGTTTGATAATAATGCACCTCACTGCATCTCTCTTTCAGTGTACATGGGGTTTGTTAAGTGTATTAATTTCCTAGGGCTGCTATAACAAAATACCACAGACTGGATGGTTTAAAAAAACAAAGTTATTTTTCTGTGAGTTCTAAAGTCTAGTCTAAGATCAGCCTGTTGGCAAGGGAAATCTGTTCCATGTCTCTACTCTAAATTTTGGTGGTTTGCTGGCAATCTTTAGCACTTATTGACTTCTGCTGCATCATCACAGTCTCTTTGCCTTTTTCATATGGCATTCTTTCTGTGTACTTACCTGTCGCAATATTTTTAAAAGGACACCAGTCATATTGAATTAAGTCTAACAGTGTAGGGCAACATGGTGGTCAGCAGGACAGGAATGAGGGAGACAGTGTGAGTAACTGAGTTAGAGGGGAGTACACAGATGTGTGTGGTATGTGTGGGTGTTTGTGTGTGAGTGACAGATCTCACAGGAATCTTGGGGGCTGGCAATCAGGTTCTGGAGAAAGAGTCTGTGCTACCACCACAGACACTCCCTGAGTGGGCGTAGCTCTGACATGGAAACCACACCATCATGAAGCGGGGCAGGCAGTGGTGGCTAGGAGCACAGCCTCACCACCACCCAGACTGGCCTTGGACACCACCCTGGACCCTCTCAGCCACACCAGTGGGACTTAACAAGAGACCCTCACCAGGGGCTTCTGAACCCCCCTGCAGTGAGTTGCATACCACCCCTGCTGAGATGTCCAGGTTGCAAACTTGCATGCCACCCTAGCCAAGGGCTCCATCAACATGCAGTGAGATGCATGCCAGTGGGACCTCATAGGCAACCCTTGCCATGGGATCCAGGACACCACATCTACAACTGCTTGCATTATGAGGTCAGAGGTGAGTCACATAGCTAGACAACCTATGAGGAGATGCCATCTACAAAAGGGACAACATTCAAGACCCAACTACAGCAGGAGACCCAAATAACTCAAGTAGGGGGTTTTCCTAGAATACCCAGCTCAGGAGATCTGCGAGACTGCACTGCAAGGTCCCACAAAACACCTACCACATAGAACCATCCTCAAAAATGTGGACAGCATAGCAATTTGATCTAATCCATAGAAAAAATACAAAGGGACAGCAACAAAGGGGAGACAAAGCAACAATCACCAAAGGAAAGTAAAAAGGAATCACCAGCTAAGGAACTAAATGAAATTGAGGAAAGTAATCTTCCAGATAAAGAATTCAAGGTATAATGGTTATAAGAATGCTCAAACATCTCAGTGAGAATTACAAGCAACTCATTGAGAATTATAAAGAGCTGAATGAGAAATACACCAGTATAAAATAGAATCAAGAGGAAATGAAGAATGACATACCTGTATTAAAGAACACCCTGGAAGAATTCAACAGTAGACTAGAGGAAGCTAAGGACCAAATCAGTGAGTTAGAAGATAAGGTAGAAAAAAACACCCAATCAGAGCAGCAATTGGAAAAGAATTTAAAAGCAGGAGGAGAATTCAAGGGAGCTCTGGGACAACATGAAATGAAGCACCATCCTCATAATAGGTGTATCAGAAGGAGAAGAAGCTGAGCAAGGAATGGAAAACCTGATTGAAGAAATAATGCCAGAAAACTTCCCTGACTTGGGGAAGAAAAAGTTACACAATTCTAGGAAGTACAGAGAGTTCCAAACAATATGAACCCAAAAAGACCTACACCAAGACACATCATAATTAAAATAGCAAACATTTACCTTAAAGACAAGAAAGAATCTATCAGCTGATTTCTCATCAGAAACACTTCAAGCCAGAAGGGAGTGGCATAAAGTATACAAAGTGATGAAAAGCAAGGGACTAAATCCAAGACTACTCTATCCAGCAAGGCTGTCATTCAAAATTGAAGTTGAAGTCAACAGCTTTGCACACACACACACACACACACACACACACACACACACAAGAAAAAGGCTAAAGGAGTTTATTACCACCAAACCAGCAATGCAACAAATGCTAAAGGGACTTGTGTAAGAAGAAGAAAGACAGAGAGAGGGAGGAACACAAGCATAATGCATAAAAATGGCAACAAACAAGTACCTATCAATAATAACCTTAAATGTAAATGGATTAAAAGCTCTAATCAAAAGACATAGAGTAGCTGAATGGATAAGAAAACATGACCCATATATATGCTGTCTACCTCAGAATAAAGGACTCACACAGACTGAAAGTGAAGGGATAAAAAAATTATTCAGGCAAATGGAACTGAAAAAAAGCTGCGGTAGCAATACTTGTAGCTGGCAAAATAGTATTCAAGGTAAAGGCCATAACAAGAGATAATGAAGGCCACTTCATAATACTAAAGGGGTCAATGCAACAAAAGGATATAACCTTGGTAAACATATATGTACCCAATACAGGAGCATCCAAATACATTAAAAAAACTTCTGGAAGATAATCAAGGGAGAGATCTACAGAAATAAAAATATAGTAGGGGACTTTACTACACCATTGGCATTACTGGATAAATCTTCTAGACAAAAACATAAAAGGAAAAATATAAGTACCACTCATGATCTCACTCATATGTGGAATCCTAAATGACTCACTAGATCAGATGGAATTAGTTGATATTTTCAGAACATTTCACCTCAAAGCTACAGAATATACTTTCTTCTCAAATGTACATGGGACATTTTCAAAGGTGGACCTCATGTTAGGTAGGACACAGGCATGTGCCCTTGACGAGTATTAAACCCAGGACCCTTCAGTCCACAGGCTGACCCTCTATCTACCAAGCCAAACCAGTTAGGGCGCTAGCATTTTTATACACTAATAATGAACTCTCAGAAATATAAACTAAAGAAATAATCCCATTTACCATTGCAACAAAAAAATTAAGATACTTGGGAATAAACAAAAGGAAAATAAACAATTCAATTAAAAAAATGGGCAAACGACCTAAATAGACACTTCATACAGAAGGCCAAAAGGCATATGAAAAAAAATGCTCAAAGTCACAAATCACCTGAGAGTTGAAAATAAAAACAGTACTACCTCACACCTGTAAGAATGGCTGTCTTCAACAAATCAACAAACAGCAAGTGCTGGTGAGGATGTGGAGAAAAGGGAACCCCTAGTACACTGCTGGTGGGAATGCAGACTGGTGCAACCATTATGGAAAGCAGTATGGAGTTTCCTCAGAAAATTAAAAATAGAACTCCCATTTGACCCAGTGATCCCAAGAAATCAGAAACACCAGTCAGAAAGAATATGTGTACCCCTATGTTCATAGCAACGCAATTTACAACAGCTAAGATTTGGAAACATCATCAGGTGAGTGGATTAAAAAATGTGGTACATCTACACTGGAATACTACACAGTTGTAAAAGAGAACTCTTAATCATTTGCAACACCATAGATGGACCTGGAAAGCATTATGCTAAGCGAAATAAGCCAGTCAGACAAAGATAAGTATCACATGATCTCACTCATATGTGGAATCTAATGAACAAAATAGACCGATGGACAAAAATTGATCCAGAAACATAGAAGCAGCAAACAGACTGCGAAAGCTCAGAGGGAAGGCAAGGGAGAATGGGTGGGTGGGAAGAGATCAATCAATGAACTTATATGCATAACCCCTGGACACAGAAAATAGGTTGGTGAAGGCCCGGGTTGGGGTCAGGAGAAGTCTTGGAGAGATCAATGTGGCGGTAAGGGGGTATATGTAATACTTTCAACAGTAAAGATTTTAAAAATATTTTAGTCCAACAAAATACTTTATTTTAACTTGATAACCTCTGTAAAAGAAAAAAAAACTGCCTCTAAATAGGTGTCTATGGTCACATTCTGAAGTATGGCAGGTTAGAGCACCAACATATTTTGGGAGGAAGAAACAATTAAACTCGTAACAGCCCACCCTCTGCTCTGTTAAAAAATAATTTTATTCCCACATGCAAAATATTTTCACTTCATTCATACATTCCAAAAAGTCGTTTAATCATTCCAGCAGCAACTCAACTGAAAGCCCCAACTCTTCTCATCTAAATCAGGTATAGGAAAGAATTGGGTATCACTTAAACTAAGGCAAAAATAATTTTTATCTCTGAATCTGAGACCAGAAAAGTCCAAAACTCTGGCAGGGAAAATTTTGTTAGATTCTTATGACTTGAAAATAATTTTCTTTTGCTAGATTCTCTGTCCTTTAGTCCCACTGGGGTGGTGGTCTTGTCCCCTCATCCCTGGCAGCAGCCTCATCCATTGTATCCTTGTCTCACTCTCTGAAACCCATGAGGAGGCCCTACTTCCAGAACAGAGGAAGACTGTGTCTCAGTCCTATGCCTTCTGGGCCTGTGGTGGCAGTGGCAGACACACCAGTCTCTGAACTACTTTCAGGGTCATTCTTCCTGTTTCTTTAAAGATAACCCA
The DNA here is from genome assembly GCA_004026665.1 of Murina feae. NCBI lineage: Eukaryota > Metazoa > Chordata > Mammalia > Chiroptera > Vespertilionidae > Murina > Murina feae. Next base: position 21,846 of record PVJC01019800.1, on the reverse strand, counting down.
CATTCATGGCCAATAGCTTTATCAGCTATTGGTTCCTTTATGTTTTACAGTTCCTCCTTCATTTTATCTCTGTCCTCTCACATTTTATTAAAATGAGCAAAGATAAAGCAGGCTGTACTTCAGCACTTTGCTTAAAGTTCTCCTCAGTTAAATATCCAAGTTCTACTTTCCATCCAACAGAACATAATTCAGTCCTATTCTCTATCACTTTATAACAAGAATTGCAATTCAGCCCAGTTCTCTATCCCTTTATAACAAGAATTACCTTTCCTCTTGTTTTCAATAATATGTTCCTCACTTCTAAGATCTCACCAGAAGCACCATTAATGGTCATATTTCTACCAACAGTCTTTTCAAGGTAATCTGTACTTTTTAATTCAATCACCTTAGAACTCCTCTTCTACCCATTACCCAATTCCAAAGCCACTCCCACATTTTAGGTATTTGTTATGTTCACACACTACTTCCCAGAATCAAAATCTGCATTCATTTCTTAGGACCATCATAACAGAATTCCACAAGTTAAGTGACTTAAACAACATAAATTTATTGTCTCACAGTTTGGATCTAGAAGTGCAAGATCAACTTAACAGTAGGGTTCGTTTCTTCTGAGACCTGTGAGTGAGAATCTATTCCATTTCTTTCTACTAGCTTATAGTGGTTCACTGGAAACTTTTGGTGCTCCATGACTTCTGCTTCACCCCAGTCTCTATCTTCATCTTCACATGCAATCTCCTGTGTATTTGTCTCTTTGACCAAATGCACACCTTTTAATAGGGGCATCAATCATATTGGATTAAGGCCTACCATGTGACCTTATTTTAACTTGATTATCTTTGTGAAAGACCCTACTTATCCTATCTAATAAAAGAGCAATATGCAAATTAGGTGTCACTCTGTCACAAAGATGGCTGCCCCCATGGCCACAAGATGGCGCCACCTAGTCCAGCTCAGCCTCACCACTGAAGTGGTCAGGCCTGTTAGCCAGGTAGGTTGCGGGGAGGCAGGGGGCCCGAGGGGCAGAACAGGCAATCAGAAGGGACTGGGGGTCCCCTACCCAGGCCTTTAGCTTTGGCCAGAGGTTCAAGGGTGGAGCCAGCAATGGCAAGGGTCTCGGGATCTCCTACCTAGGCCTGTAACCTTGGTCAGAGGCTGTAGTGGGGCAGGGGCAGAGCTGGTGATCGCAGGGGTCTGGGGGTCCTCTGCCCAGGCCTGTAGCCTTGGCCAGAGGCTGTAGTGGGGCTAGGGCAGAACCTGAGATCAGAGGGGCCTAGGGGTCCCCTTCCCAGGCCTGCAGCCTTGGCCAGAGGCTGCCAATAGGGCAAGGGCAGAGCCGGCGATCACAGAGGCCTGGGCTCTGTAAAGCCAGCGATCCAAGAGACTGCAGGCCTGGGCAGGGTCGGAGCCGGCGATTTCAGGGGTCTGGGGGTCCCCTGCTCAGGCCTACATCCTTGAACAGAGGTTACAGGCCTAGGCAGGGGTGGAGCTGGGATTGGAGAGGCAGGAGTGAGCCGGTGATCAGAGTGAACTACAGAGGAAACACCTTTTCTGACCGCTCATTGGCTAAGCTCCCTGTATGTCACTGGTAACATTCTTAGTAACTTGGGTAATAAGAATCCAAAAAGGTGATCTAGGGTTTTCCCACCACACTCTTGGAGAAAAAAATGAAGGTCCCATGCTGGAGGGCTAAGAAATGTCATATCCTGCCCTAGCCAGTTTGGCTCAGTGCATAATGCCTCAGCTTCCTGACTGCAGGGTCTGGGTTCAGTTCTGACCAAGGGCATGTACCTGGGCTGCAGGCTTCTCCCTGGCCAGGGCCCAGGTCAGGGCATATGCAGGAGGCAACCAATCAAAGTGTTCCTCTCACTTTGATGTTTCTCTCTGTTTTTCTCTTCTCTTCCACATTCTCTAAAAATCAATGGAAACATCCTCAGGTTAGGATTTAAAAAAGAGAAAGAAAGAAATGTCATATCCTATGAAAGACACATCTTGAAAATGCCTAAAGAAAGTTGTCATTTTTTCATGGTGAAGGTTGTGGAGTCTGTGTTGATGAAAACACCTTGGTGGCTTTGGTGACTGGCAGTGGCTGTAACAGCGGGGTGATGGGGCTGATGGCTTTCCCTGATTAGCCTGGTCGCCTCCCACAAAGTGAGGCCAGACTGTAGCTTAGGCCTGCTCCCCTTGCTGTCAGTAGGACACCCCTAAGGGCTCCCAATATGTGAGAGGGGGCTGGCTGGGCTGAGGAATCCCCCCGACCCAGTGCATGAATTTTGTGCACCAGGACCCTAGTAAGTTAAATAATAGCATGAAGACATAAACACATGAATGCAAAAGATGAGACATTCTACAGAAAAAAAATAGCAGATTCTTCAATAAGACAGGGTCATTTTTAAAAGAATATACCAGACTTACCAAGATAACCAGATATGTGTAGTCTTGGATTGGATACTAGTTTTGGTTGATTGGAGAAGTCTAAATTGGTCTATAAATATACTAATAAGAACACTTACTGAAATAGGAAAGGTGAGAGTTGATTTTTAAAAATTAAGGTTGTCAAATTGTATATATGGTATGAGCTCCTTTTTTATTAAAAAAAAAAAAGGTATGGAAGGTGTCAGAAAATATCTAGAAGGACCTACATTTAAGATATCTGGAGGATTGTGATTAAAATTTTTTATGTCTATGCTAGTTTTATATGTTTCTTCTGAAATAAGTTATTTCAAATTTAAATTATATAACATGATTTCTATTTAATTCCAATTCTAACATTTCTTAATTTTATAAGCCATTTTTATAATATATGCAACATTGAAAATTTAAGTTTCTATGAAACTGCAATATTTTAATCCCTTTATTTCTTAGATAGAAAGCCTGGATTTTTTATTTCTATTAAAGACAATTGAAGATTTCTATAAAAGTGAAGATGGGGAAAATCTAGAAATCCTTTGTCCAGTTCAAGATCAAGCGTGTGTAGCCAAATTTGAAGATGGAGTTTGGTACCGGGCAAAAGTCATTGGTAGGCAATTTTGCACACTATTTCTTCAAGGAAATGTTATGCTTAAGAACTGGTATCATTTGAGTAGGTATAAATTGAATCTTGGGAGTGATATTATTTGATCTATAATTTTTATCTGTCATCTGTCTTTAGAAAGCTAGTGATAATGTTGGGAGATTATCTGAGAGGCTCCTTAGACTTCATTTGATTTGACCATTTTTTTGTTTTCTAATTGTCTGCTTTATTTAAGACATTAAAAAGTGCTTAAATGACACACTCCACTCTCCTCCTAAAAGGCAAATACTTTTAACTCAGCTGTTTCTTTTGGTATTTACCTGTTATTTCTTTTCAATAACATATAGTATTTTGTTGATATTTTCTTACATGTTACTTATTTTGTTAGATAAGTTTTAGATCTCTTATAGCTCTTTTGTCCCCTCATAGTTGTCTTACAGTTTTTACTTTAATATTTTATGTAATTATTTTCATTGGTAAGCCATAAAATATAATTTAATTCTGAGTTAATAATTGCATCAACTTTTTACTTTTTCTTTTAATTTTTAGCTATATCTGCCTAATACTTTAAAACAGTTTTCCACATTTTTACACTTTCAGATAATGTTAGCTTTATTTAATTTTTTATTTTATTTTTTTAATCCTCACCCAAGGATATTTTTTCTATTGCTTTTTAGAGATGGAGAGAGAGGAGAGAGAGAAAGAGAGAGAAAATCAATGTGAGAGAGACATATCGATTGGTTGCCTCCTGCATATACCCCAACTGGGACTGTGGATTGAACCTGCAAGCCAGGTACATGCCTTTGGCCGGAAACCAAACCCATGACCCTTTGGGTACAGGGGCCAACACTCTAATCACAGAGCAACACTGACCAGAGCAGGGATTTTTAAAGTTTATTTATTTATTTTATAATCTACAGATATAAAAGCCTAAGTGACCTGCTGACTGATCAGTAGCTATGACATGCACTGACTACCAGAGGGCAGACGCTCAATGTAGGAGCTGAAACCATGGGCATGGAAACATGGAACAGACTGATGAATCTCAGAGGAGAGGGGGAGGGGGGAGGGGGGTGAGAGGGAAGAGATTAACCAAAGATCTTATATGCACACTAGAGGCCTAGTGCACGGATTCATGCACCAGTGGGGTCCCTGGGCTTGGCCTGCGTGGATTGGGCTGAAACCAGCTCTCTGATACCTGCTGAGAGGTCCCAGATTGCGAGAGGGGGCAGGCCTCTAGCTAATATATAATATATTTTTATCTTTATTGTTGAATGTATTACATATGTCCCCTTATTTTCCCCATTGACCTCTTCTAGCCTGCCCCTGTCCCTCGCCCCAGGTCTTCACCACACCACTGTCTGTGTTCATGGGTTATGCATATGTATGCATACAAGTCCTTTGTTTCATCTCTTCCCACTCCCTGCCTTCCCTCTATATTTGAGTCTGTTCCATGTTTCTATGTCTCTGAGTCTAAATTTTTCATCACTTTATTTTGTTCATTGGATTCCACATATGAGTGAGTTCATGTGATACTTGTCTTTCTCTGACTGGCTTATTTCACTTAGTTTAGTACTCTTCCAGGTCCTTCTATACTGTTTCAAAGGGTAAGAGACCCTTCTTTTTTACTGCTGCATAGTATTACATGGTGTAGATATACCATTGCTTCTTTATCCATTCATCTACTGATGGGCACTAGAGCTGTTTCCAAATCTTAGCTATTGTAAATAGCACTGCTATGAACATAGGGGTGCATATGTTCTTTCTGATTCATGTTTCAGCCTTCTTAAGTTATATTCCTAGAAGTGGGATCACTGGATCAAATAGCTGTTCCGTTTTTAATTTTTAGAAGAAACTCCACACTGATTTCCCTAGTGGCTGTACCAGTCTGCATTCTCACCAGTAGTGTATTAGGGTTCCTTTTTCTCCACATCCTCCCCAGCACTTCTTGTTTGTTAATTAATTGATAGCAGCAATTTTGACAGGTGTGAGATGGTACCTCATTGTTTTAATTTGCATCTCTCTGATGATTAGTAATGTTGAACATTTTTTCATATGTTTCTTGGCCATTTGTATGTCTGCTTTGGAGAAGTGTCTGTTTAGATCTTCTGCCCATTTTTTAATTGGGTTATTTGTTTTCCTTTTGTTGATTTCTAAGAGTACTCTATATATTTTGGCTATTAACCCCTTATCAGATGTATCACTGACAAATATGTTCTCCCATTGTGGGTTCCCTTTTCATTTTGATGCTGATTTCTTTTGTTGTGCAGATGCTTTTTTTTTTTTTAATGTAGTACCATTTATTTTTTTTTCTTTTGTTTTTCTTGTACTGGGTATTATATCAGTGAAAATTTTGCTATGTGAGATGTCTGATATTTTGCTACCTATATTTTCTTCAAGGATTTTTATGGTTTCACAACTTACATTTAAATCTTTTATCCATGTTGAGTTTATTCTTATGTTTGGTATAAGTTAATGGTCTAGTTTCATTTTTTACATGTACCTGTCCAGTTGTTCCAACACCATTTATTGAAGAGACTGTCTTGAATCCATTGTATATTCTTGCCTTCTTTATCAAAAATTAATTGAGCATAACAGCTTGAGAAGATTTCTGGGGCCTCTATTCTATTCCATTGATCTGTTTGTCTGTTCTTGAGCCAACACCAGGCTGCTTTGAGTACAGTGACTTTATAGTATAGCTTGATATCCGGTTTTGTGATCCCTCCAATTTTGTTGTTCTTTCTATTGCTGTGGTTATTCGGGGTCTTTTTTGTTGCCATATAAATTTTGGAGTGTTTGTTCTAGATCTGTGAAATATGCTATTGGTATTTTGATAGGGCTTGCATTAAATCTATGTATTGCTTTGGGTAGTATGGACATTTTAATGATGTTGATTCTATCAGTCCGTGACATAGTATATTCTTCCATGTGTTTATATAGTCTTCTTTCTTTTTTTCCCATGTTTTATATTTCTGAGTACAAGTCTTTTATTTAGTTTTTAACTGTTAAAACATTCTGTCTTCTCCAATTAGAATGCCTGTCCTCTAGGTTTATTGCACTTTTGTTATCCTGGGAATTTATTTCCCTTGGTCATACACTTCAATGTTCTCTGTATGGGATCCCTTGTTTCCTGGATCTCAGGTTTACCTCTTTGGTTTACTCCCTTATTTTGGTGGAGCATCTTCTGATTGTTTCCTCAGAGAAAATAAATGATAGGTAAATTTTGAGACCTTTCATGTCTCCTGATTCACCTCTAATGCTATTAATAATTTGGGTAAAAAGTTGTTTAAATTCCAACCTTTATCATTTTATTTATTTTGTTTAAAACAGCATCTTCCTTCAGAGACTTGAGGAATGGTAAGGTTCTAATGGTAGTGGTGCAGTTGAGAATATTCTTCTAGATCAGGGATGGGGAACTTTGGACTCTTGTGCCATATAAGGCCCATGAAATGATTTAGTCTGGCCTGACCATGGCATTATGGATGAATTAGTTAAATGTTTGTTAAAATATAGCAGGCTAATTTTTTAAGTTGATTATTTTGTGTGGCCTGTGAATGATGTTATAAATATCCAAATGGCCATTGGAAGAAAAAAGGTTCCTCACCCCTGTTCTATGTAAAGATTCCATGGAAGTGGGGACAGGTTCCCCAACCTTCTTACCTTTTAGAGACAAGTGCCCTCCCATTCACCTCAGCTACCAAAGGGCTTAAGTTTGACGTGTTATCTTGAGTGCTTGTGTTGTTCTACCTTTGCCACTTTTGTTAAGGAGCAAAGAAAGCCTGTACTTTTCCCATATTGAAAGCATATATAGTATCAGCCCATAAATTTGAAAATGATGGCAAAAGGTTAGTAGGACTTATACATGTTCTGAGAGAAGCTTAAGTCAACTGTGTATTGTGAGTTTTTCTAAGAAAGGTCTGTTGTTTTCAGTCTGTTTTTGTAGTATGTTTTCATTAATTTTCAGAGAGAGGAAGGGAGAGAGAAAGAGAGAGAGAAAGAGAGAAACATCAAAGATGAGAGAGAATCATCAATAGGCTGCTTCCTGCATGCCTCCTATTGGGGATAGAGCTTGAACCTGGGCAAGTGCCCTGACTGGGAATCGAACCATAACCTCCTGGTTCATGGGTTGACCCTCAACCACTGAGCTATACCAGCCAGGTTGTATTAGTCTTTATTCAAACTTTATTGTATTTGAATCTTCCAGAGGTTTCTTTGGTATCCTTTAAAATATAGAGACTAGATTGACATAGAGGTCTGCCTCCACTTGATTTTTCACAATATCCTGAAAATAAATTTTGAAAATTCCGTAGTTACATCTCATTATATGAATGAATCCTTAGTTTTTTTATTATTAAATTTTTTGCCTTGTTTGATGACCTGTGTTCATAATCAACACTTATTAAGTGCTGCTTTATGCTTGGTGCTCTGTAAAATGTTTTAAATAGGTAAATTCTCAAAAAAAATTTTGAACAAGATTTGATTGTTTGATATATGCATTTTACAGATGAAATAATGAGGGTTGGAGAGAAAAATTAACTTGCTCAGGGTAATACCTTGGAGATTTTAATTAGCTTGCTTAGAGTCACATGCCCATCAGTGATTGAGCTATAGTTCTAACCAAGTGAGTCTAATTCAAGCCTAATTCTTAACTTTTAGGCTATAATCATGAGCACTTGATAACTATTTTATTATGCTGGTTTTGGTTGTCCCTGTGATATCTTATTTCTTAGTTAACAAGTCTGAACAACTATGGATTATGGTTGATTTTTTTAAGTTCACATATTAAAAATATTTGTTTATATTTTAAAAAATATTTAGTTTTATGTTTGTTACAGAAGGCCAGGGAAAAACCAAGCAATGCTTAGAGATATGGAGTTACACTTTATTATTATTACACGCAGGCCCAGAGAAAAATGTCTTTCAGATTCTGAGCAAAAACATGGAGGAAGCTTTCCCTGTTTATACTTTTTCCAGTTCTTTGTCTCCTAAATTAAGAATGAGACTTCTGGACCTTCTGAGAAAGAAGGCCTGGGTGCTGGGAAGGAACCATGAGACCATATCTCAAGGCCTGGCCTGGTGCCAGTACTGACAACTCTGTCTGGGGCATAGTTTATGGCCTCTCTGGAATGGAAGTAGTCTTATTTTCCCTATTATTTAAGCAAGCAGGCATTTACAGAAGCCAAAATAACAGGGTTAAAATTTCAAACAGCAGTTTTTATATAAGATGGAGGTTACTATGCTTCATGTTGAACATCATAAAAGTATTTTAATCTGCTCTCGTCAGGGTGACTCAGTTGGAGTGTCATCCTGTACACCAGGTGGTGGCATGTTGGATTCCAAGGTTGTGGGTTCAATCCCTGGCTAGGGCATGTACAGGAGGCAATCAATAGATGTTTCTCTCTAACATCTTTCCCCCTCTCCCTCTACCCCCTTTTCCCTCTTTCCCTCTCTTTTTCTCTCCTTCTTTCCCTTTTCTCCCTCTCCCTTCCTCCCTCTCTCCTTTCCTCTCACTGAAATCAATTTTTAAAATTTTTTAAGTATTAGTTGACTTTAAATCACTCTAAATTTTTGCTAGATTTTTTTCTAAGTTTGTGATCTCTAATTTCATAATTTTTGAAGGATTGCCTGGACATCGTGAAATTGAAGTTAAATATGTGGACTTTGGCAATACTGCAAAAATAACACTTAAAGAAATGCGTAAAATAAAGGATGAATTTCTGAATCCCCCAGAGAAGGTAATCTATTTATTGTGAATCATAGGTTTAGAATATTAGCACACATATCAAAGTATTTTTAAAAGTCATTTTACCATAGAAATGTTCTGGTAACTAACATTTTTGTCTATAAATAGTTTCTGTTACATGGACTATAGAATTTCTCTAGTTGGTATTTAAGAAATAATGTGTATCTTAGCAAATAAGCATTCATTATAAACATTATGTGTATATATTTATGTCTTTATAAGAATTTTCTGGTCTTCAGCTTTTAATGTTATTTTGAAATAGCTATATAATGTGAGAAGAGTATGTGTAAAAAAAACTCATTACAGAAGTATCTTTACTGTGATCCCATTTATGTTTAAGTGTATATAACATGTGCAAGAAAAAGAGAGATGTGTACAAAAATGAAGACGAAAACAACATAGCCTTCTGTAATCCTCTGAATTGCTGTTGAGCAGTATTTTTCATTTTTAAAATGGGTAGAAAGTTATAGGAAAAGGTTTAAAATATAGAAAAGCAAAATGAAGGGAATCACTCAGAATTATTCAATATTTTTTAATGTATATTTTATTGATTTTTTTTACAGAGAGGAAGGGAGAGGGATAGAGAGTTAGAAACATTGATGAGAGAGAAACATCAATCAGCTGCTTCCTGCACACCTCCTACTGGGGATGTGCCCGCAACCATGGTACATGCCCTTGACAGGAATCAAACCTAAGACCCTTGAGTCTGCAGGCCAGTGCTCTCTCCACTGAGCCAAACCAGTTAGGGCTTATTCAATATTTTTAATGTACTTCTTTAATATGCATCGTTTCTGTTTTTAACAATTAAAGGACTATGCTATATACAGTCCTATAGCCTGCTTTTCTCATTTAATAATGTAGCATAAGGTTCTTGTAATTCTTTTAATGGATGCTTATTATTCTGGTATCTGTGTATAATACCCTGTTGATTCCAATTATTTGCATTTATAAAGTACTGTTATAGGCATCTTCCATATTTACTTATTTTCTGAATATGTATTAAATTCAAACACAAAGTTTAGTTTGAACACACATAAAACTTTAATTCTAAAATAACTAGAAATTAAGTTTACTTTCTTAATGGTGCAATTTTGTTTGACACAGGCAATTAAATGTAAGCTGGCCTATATTGAACCATGTAAAGGGACATTGCAGTGGTCCAAAAAAGCTAAAGAAAAATTTGAAGAAAAAACTCAAGATAAATTTATGACATGTTCAGTCATTAGTAAGCTATTTTCATTTTTATTTTTTGCTCTGTGATCATACATAATTTTAAATAAGAATAACATTCACCAGATCTTATAATAAATTCAGTGTGTCATCAACAAGAGTAGTGAAGATGACTTTTATTGAAATTATGTAAAATGGAGTAATGTCTTCCATCTGCTAGAGCAAGCATGTCAAACTCGCCACCTGGGCTGCATGTGACCCACAATGAACATTTTTGCAGCCCAGCCAAGAAAATAGTATGTAAGAAACATTTTAATAAAAATTTCGTAACTTAATTTTTATAATATCCTGATATACATAATTATTAATAATGAACTAAAATGTTCGCTAAAGACTGGTTACTGTAATCGTGTTGCATTCATTTTTCTTACGCATCTTACACACAGGCGCACCATTTCTCTCCACTAATACCTGCAGCAAATATTTTAGCAGCTGATTGCCATGTCATTAGTCTTATGCTGACTTGTTTGGTGTGCGCAACAAGAAATATTTCTTTTGGAGAACAAGAAAAATAGGTTTATTTGTGTTATGCTTATTAATTTGTGCAGTTATTCAGTGTCTGGTGAGTTAATGTTCAAGAAAAAATACTAATTTTTATTAAAATTTTGTTATTTTATGTTAACGATTGCTCATTTATTTCAGCTGTTTGTATTCAGCATGTCTCTATAGAAATAAACCTACATTTCTATGAAAATTGAAGCTTTTGTTTTTTTGCAGTCCACATAAACTTAAAGTTGTTTATTTAGCCCGTGTTAGCCTTTGAGTTTGACATACTTGCCGTCTAGAGTTTTAAATCAGTACATGAGGTAAAGATAACTATTAACGATTAAGTCACCCTTAACACAGCCTCTTGAAAGCCCTAAAGCTAGGAATTAGCTTCTCTTATTTCAATGCTATTTGCATTTTTGCCAGGACTGTGTCCCTGATTTTGCAATGATGATGTCAGTGTTTAATTTGCAGGAAAGTGAGGGGAGGGAAGACATAACTGGTAAATAGTTTTTGTTTGTTTTCATTTCATTTGACTTAAGTAAATCGAACAATAGACTCTCAGTATATTTTGAAAAAAGTTACTTCTTTTTTGGCATTGTTTGGGTCCGAGACACAGGCTGACTGACACTAGCCAACAATTTTGTAACCCAACAAATTGTGAAAATCAAAACTTCAATGGCACAACCTGATCTGAATCAACATGAGGATATATATATATATATAATTTCTGCCTCCTTTACAATGAATAGTCAGTCACACAGTCAGTCCTCGCTTAACATGGTCATGGGGTTCTGAGACCTTAAACAAAACAACATGTAACGAAACCATTTTTACTATAGGCTAATTGATATAAACGAGTTTAGTTCCTAGGCATCTCATCAATGTTATAGCAAAATGACATAATTTGAGGACCTGCATATATTCTACTTCAGGATAATAATGTTTGTGTGTGGGATGCTGGGGATATAAAATATGCAACTTTTCTCAATTTGAAGAAATCTGAAACATGTCTTATTCCAAGGGGCTTGGATAGGGGGATTGGGAATCTTATTTATCTGAGGCTTTATATGTTCCAAAACTATGATCGACATTGGCTTTGTTGGTTTTAATGAGTATTAGTGTAGGATACACAAGACCATTTTGCTTAGGGTTGATTTATGGGCTTTTAAGGGTAAATTTTACTGTCATTTTTTTTTTCTTTTCTTTTTTATTTTTTAAATCCTCAATTGACGATATTTTTTCCATTGATTTCTAGACAGACTGTAAGGAGGGAGGAGGGAGAAAGAGAGATGGGAGAAAGGAAGGGGAGAGAGTGAAACATTGACATGAGGGATACACATCAATTGGTTGCCTCCTGCATGAGCCCCTACTGGGGCTAGGGAATCTGCAACCGAGGTATGTGCCCTTGACTGGGAATCAAACCCATGACCCTTGGGTCTGAGGGCCAATGCTGTAACCACTGAGCAAAACCAGCCAGGGCTATATCCATTTTTTCACTTTTCTCATACTACCGTTAAATGAACCCAACCATCGTCAGATTATTAGCCTGTTTTACAATGAGGAAACTGAAGCTTAGAGATCAAATGCTCAAGGTCACATAGTCTAGAAATGATGACATACGTGATCATTTATTCATTTTTATATAAGAAATTTTTCTGAAGAAATACTTCCATAAAAGAGGAATATGATTATAAAAATTGAATCCTTAGTCTATAGAATTTTTATATCTGGATTCTCTGATATGAGCAGTAAATCAAGGGCCTCTTAGTCCTTGAGTAACCTCCACTGATTTTGAGCTTTATCCTAGATAATTATGCTTCCCAACTTTCCTTTTGATATTTATTCTGTTGATTTTGAGCTCCTCCCATGAAAGTCCCCTCCTGTGGACAGCCCATCACGACTGGGCTCCCTGGGTTTTTTTCTTGACTCCCCTTTTCTCTTACATATTTGGTATATCAACAGCATACAAACACTAGTTGCACCATCGTTATTAACCTAGATCATAGTTACTAACCAAAAGGCTCTGCTCAACCTAAAATAGCTTTCTCCACTAACCGGCACAATGATGAGATTGAGAGTGCAAGACATTTATAATAAAGTGAACTACCACGGATGAAAATGAGAGCTTCCTGTTAATATGCATTGCTACCTTATAAAGCAAGGAACATTTAAATTTAAGTAGGAGCAGAGCAGGGAGGTGGTGAAGGTACAGAACACAAGGAAAGCTGGCCCTGTTGGAATAAAGAACTTGATACATTGGAAGTAGGAAATCAGATAACTGAAGGGAACATAAGAGACAGAAAGTAAGGAGGTCAAAGTTTCTTGAGGCTCTCAGCCTTTTATTTCTAGATAATGTACCTGGTCTATTGAAAAGTAGTTATAAATTATTTTCAGGTTCTTGAAAAACATTTTCTAGTATGTATTCTTATTAGATGATATAGGATGTTACTGTTGGTAACAGTTTATCTTTTTATTTGGAATCATCATTCTGACTAGCAGGTACCAGCTACTATGTATGGCAGGTGCAGGCATAAACTGACCTCCATGCTTAGAAGTATGTGTTGCCTAAAGAAATTCCTCTATCGTTTATTCAGATACTCATTGAGCAGAATCTCTATGCTGTGTCCCATAAATAAGTAAATAGGCACACGAGATATAAACTTTACCCTCAGCTAACTCCTAGTTATTTTAAGAAATAGATCTAATACATAATAAACCAATTTGTTTTCTAAAAGAAATTTAGATTGTTTGTCCTAAAATCCAGTTGATCAAGGGATGGGGAAAAATTCTACTTAAGGGTTCTATCTTGAGTTTTTGTTATTTATAACTTTGTGCAGTTTTTATAAAAACCATAAACCTTTGCAAATAATCACTGACCTGAATTAATTTTATTCATTTTTTTTGTCCTCTAGAACTTGATTGAATCTGATAAAACAGTGTGAAAACATACAAAAAACAATTTTTCAATGAATATATGTCAATTTATATTTTTCTGAATCTAAAAGTTTGAAACTGTTTTTGGTTCATTATAGAACACCACACAATAGCATAAAATGAACATTTTATTATTTTGTATATGCTATAGATAATATTGGCAATTCTTTTTTGTCTCAAAATGATACTTTTACCCTTAGAGAGAGATTTTGACATTATTCAGCAAAGAAACCTCATGTACACAAAATTAAAAAAATTTCCAGTTTTTTTAATTGCTTCATTTAGTATATTTTACAACATATTTATTTTTTTCCCTAAACGAGTCTTAATGGTTTTATAGGAATTCTGGAAAATAACGTGCTCTTAGTTGAACTTTTTGATTCTCTTGGTGCTCCTGGAATGACTCCTACTAGTATTAATGACCAGCTAATCAAAGAGGGCCTAGCATCTTATGAAGTAGGGTAAGTAGACCTATAAACTTTTATTTTTAGTTCATATGTAACACTTTATTCACAAGAAGGGGAACTGGCCATGTCATTCCCCTTTGGGTATCTACTTGTTTTCCCTGTTGTTAGGTTGGGAACAACAATTGAAGTCATTAGTCTAATAGGACTAGAGTGGCTTTTCCCTCCATCCCTAAGGAATCCTGAAACCACGAGAATAGCTCTTAGAGATTGAAGGTGCATTTTAGAAAAGGATACTGTCATCTTATTTCTAGATTGAACATCTACTTGGGCAGCCTCTTGTACCTGTTTGAGAAGAGAATTAGGAAGAGAGAAGGCAGGTACTAGTAGAATACCCCACATTTCCATTTAGAGAAATGTGAATTTTCCTGGGTTCAAGCAGATACTTTGAAAGAGAAGCAGGCTTGAGCCATTATGCTGATATTCAGGGCAGGACAATGGTTGAGATGACCCTAGAAGCAGAAGGCCAGAGTGGTGGTGAGAAAGAGATTGTGAGGGTTTGGAGTCAAGACAAAGCAATTCTTCCACAATAGGGACTTATGCAGTGGGGTGCCCCCTTGACGGATTTTCTGAAGAACCACCACATATAGCCCTTAAGAAAGCCAATATTTGATAACACCCAGAGAAGGGAAAGTCAGAGAAGCAGTGACACCCAGCAGAAACCTGCAGTCATGTGCTCAGCTGTAGTCTTGCTTCCCCTCCCCACCCCAACACTAGAAGAACTAGTAGCAAAAGAGAGAGGGCCTGTCCTTTTTCCAGTATACACTGAGTGGCCAGATTATTATGACCACCTGACGTTTGTAGGCAAATTAGCTACAATTTCGCGCTGAAGTTGCTAGAGGGCCAGACCATTATAAATAGGGAAGCAAGTTGTTTACCACGACAGTAGAAGTGATTTTTTTTTCTGAAGATAAGGGTATACAGTGTGATTTAACAGCCTTTGAACAGGGGATATAAATATATGCTTACATACACACATATACATACATACACACACATACATACATATACATATGCATATACATACACTGAGTGGCCAGATTATTATGACCACCCCATTAGTACTTCGTTGGCCACCTTTTGCCTTCAATACTGTGGCAATTCTTCTTGGCATTGACTCCATGAGATGTTGAAAGGTGAGGCGAGGAATCTGACACCATGCCTGATGAATAGCACTGTCCAGTTCTGTGAGATTTGATGGTTGTGAAACCAGCTGCCTGATGGCTCTTTTAACTTCGTCCCACCAATGCTCAATTGGATTGAAATCTGGTGATTGTGGGGGCCACCTAAGCAAGGTAAAGTCTCCCTCATGTTCTTGAAACCACTCCTGCACAATACGAGCACCATGGCATGGCACATTGTCTTGTTGGAAGCAGCCATCTCCATTGGGTTATGCCATCAACATGATAGGATGAACTTGATCAGCAATGATACTTAGGTATGTTGTGCTATTCAGACATTGTTCCACACAAATTAAAGGGCCCAAATCATGCCAGGAAAAGCTGCCCCAAACCATAACACTGCCCCACTAGCTTGAAGGGTTGTACTCATGCATGTGGGGTGCATGCTTTTATGCTGTTTCCGCCAAATTCTCACTCTGCCATGTGCATGATGCAACTGGAAACGTGATTCATCGGACCACATGACTTTTTTTTAATGCTCAACTGTCTAATCCTTGTGTTCCTGTTTGAATTGGAGATGTTTTTCTTGGTAACTGCAGACAGCAAAGGTGTTCAAACAGGCCTTCAGATTCCATATCCCATACGATGCAGTGTACGGCTAATTTGCCTACAAACGTCAGGTGGTCATAATAATCTGGCCACTCAGTGTAAGTCCTAAGTGAGGAGGAGAAAGAGGTGAAAGAAAACTCTTAAATATATTAGACTGAGTTTTATTAAGTCAAAGTTATTGAAATACAACATATACAATAAAAATTTACCCTTTTTAAGGTGCATAGTTATGGATTTTGATAAATATGTATGTATCATTTAAATATTTTACAATGTCATATATCACTTATGCCTCAGTAAAGCTGAAATTTAAAAAAAAAATTGTCCATCTTGTCATAAAGTATGGTTAACACACAGTAGAAGATAACATGTATGTGTCAAACTGAGAACATGCCCTCAAGTTACTCATCAAATTAATATTGTTACATGGACGTATGTCAAATAATCAAATTACTTCTTCTGGTTGTAGCCAAAAATTAGAAGTACAGTTCTTTCTTGGCCATAGAACCTGGAATTTCTTTGAGTTATACTGTCTAGCGGCTAGTGGTCAGAGTTCATGTCAGATAAGGACTAAAAACTGTTCTTTAGATTTAGCAGCAAAAATCGGTCATCTTGGTTAGCTAAATCTCAAACTTATGGTGAAAGGAATTAACTTTTTCCTTTATAGAAATAGAAAATGGCATCTAATTATTTGTGGTTAGAGTCTGAACTAATCGGATATATTAAACATTCTAAGCTTTTTATTTAATAACTAGGGGCCTGGTGCACAAAAATTTGTGCACTCGGGAGGTCTCTCAGCCCGGCCTGTGCCCTCTCGCAGTCTGGGACCCCTCTGGGGATGTCCACCTGCTGGCGTGCCTGGTCAGCCTGGGTGAGGGGCTGATGGCTGTTTGCAGGCGGCCAAAACCCCAGTGGGGTCCCTCACCCCATTGGGGTGTGGCCAGCTTGGGTGCGGGCCTTAGGGCTATTTTCTGGCTTTCAGGCTGCCCACAGCTCCTATTGACCCGATGTCCCAGCAAGGCTGGCTGGAAGCAGGTTTCTGGGGTTTATTTATCTTCTATAATGGATACTGTTTTTTTAAGCCGAGGCCTAGGCAGGTAACGAAGCCTCTGTTTGCTTCAGCTCCAAGGCTTCTATAATTGAAAGAATGTTGCCTTAGTAGACTCTAAGAATGTTGCCTTAGTAGAGGCGTAGGCAGGCAGTTTCCTCCATCGCTGGTGCAATGGAAGGCTGCTGTTTGCTTCAGCTCTGAGGCTTCTATAATTGAGACATGTTGCAAGTATGTTGCCTGGAGTTGGGAGAAGCCCAGCCGGCCAGCAGACAGTATACTCCTGGTGCAAGGGGAGCCGCCTGTTTACCTTAGCTCTGTGACTGCCGGCCTCCATCTTGGCTGGGTTAATTTGCATACAGCCACTCTGATTTGCTGGTGGGCATGGCTTTGGCATCCTGTAGAAATGGTCAATTTCAATATTACTCTTTTATTAGATTAGATTTTGCTCCTTAACACCCTTTAATAGCATTTGTTTTCCACTTGTATTTTAATTGGCAAACATTAATACTTTTTAGTTGAGGAGAAATAGTCAAGTAATCAAAAAACTGAAAATTCTTGGTGAGTATAAAATATCAATGGGAAATGGTGAAATTATGAACAAAGTTGGTACTTTTTAAAAATTCTCACCAATGACATGCTTTTATTGATCTTAGAGAGGATGGGAGAGATTGGTTGATGTGCCCCAATGGGATTCAAACCCACAACCTGGGTATATGCTCTGACCAAGAATCAAACCCATAACCTTTCTGTGTAGGGGAAGACATTCCAACCAACTGAACCACACCAGCCAGTGCCAAAGTTGGCATTTTCTTTTTTCCTTTTAGGGAGAGGAGAGGGAGAAACATCGATTGGCTCTCTCCCATATGTACCTCAACTGACAAACATTGCCTTCCAAACACACCCCAACTGGTGACTGAATCCCTGAAACACAGGCATGTGTCCTGACTAGGAATCGAGCTGGTGATCCCCCACCCCAACACCTAGGATGAGTCACACCAGCCTGGGCAAAAGTTGGTATGTTAAGCTGTGTTTTTAAGATAGAAAGTTTAGCTTTTAGGTTTTTCTTTTTGTGCTTATGTTGGTGGTAGTTAATAACTTTTTTAAAAAAGACTAAAATTGCTATTTAATATCTCAAAACTGGGAAGCAGTGAGTCATAGCTAAAACTCATTCATCTCTATATCTAAGCAAATGCAAACATATTTTGTGAACTACTTTTTTTGCTAATGGGTTTTGTTATTTTTCAGGTACACCATCAAAGATAATTCCAAAAAGCATACTGAAGTGTGGGATCCTTCTCCAGAAGAAATTATTTCAAATGAAGTAAACAGCTTAAATTCTGTGACAGCAAAATCTCTACCTAATGAGAATCTTCAATCACTTTACAATAAGGAACTGCCTGTGCATATCTGTAATGTAATATCTCCTGAGAAGATTTATGTTCAGTGGTTATTAACAGAAAACTTACTTAATAGGTATATGATATAAAGAAAACATATTGCATATGATTTTATTCTTTTTTCTATATTTTATTTCAAAGATCTAGAAATCGTAAATGTAGAATTTTAAAAATAGCTATGTTATTTCAGCTAAATAGTCTGCTTTTTACTAGTTAAAAGTATACAATTATCTTTATTGGCTAACTTCACTATATTAGAATTTATTCGTTCCACAAATGCTTATTGAGCACCAATTATTTGACAGCCATTGTTCTAAGTGTTGGATTACAGTGGTAAAAACACAGACAAGTCTTTGCTTTATAGAGCTTACATTCTAGTAGAGGGAGAAACAATGAACAAATAAAATATTTAGTATAGCAGATGGTAATAAAGACAATAGAAAAAAATGAATCATTTGGGGAGGAAGATAATTTTAGAATAATCAAGGAAGACCTCACAGAAACAGTGACATTTGAAATGGGTCATAAAGGAGGAGAGGGAAGTAAATCATGAAGATATCTGGGAGAAGTTCATATCGGCAGAGGGAAGAGCTAGTTGAAACACCCGACAGTGGAAATAGTCTGGGTAATCAAGGAAGAAAGAATTCAGTTGGGCTGGAGTAGACATGTGATCAGAGAATTTAATGTTGTCAGAAAAGATTTAGAAAGTTAAAATATTTTTTCTTTACGTAGTTTAGAAGAAAAGATGGTAGCTGCTTACGAAAACTCACAATGGGAACCTATTAAATGGGAAAATGATATGCATTGTGCTGTTAAGATTCCAGATAACAATCAGTGGCGAAGAGGCCAGATCATCAGAATGGTTACAGACACATTGGTAGAGGTAAATGCAGAGTTAAAAATATAGTCATGAAAGTAAATGCATTTTGTATTTTTATCCTGGATTTACTTAATCCATTTTTTATGAAGCTTTTCATTTGCAAAAAAAAATTTTTATGTATTATCTTTCCATAGACTTAAAGTTATTGTTTTCATAGGTCTTGCTGTATGACGTGGGTGTTGAACTAGTAGTGAATATTAACTGTTTAAGAGAACTTCAAGAAAACCTAAAGACAATGGGAAGATTATGTTTGGAATGCTCTCTTGTTGATATAAGGTAGTTTTTAGCTGAGTAAATTTTCTCATTATTGAATGTGATTTTAAATATATTTCCTTTGGGATGGGTTCCGGTCAGCTTTAATTATGCTATTATATTCTTAAATTTTCTTAAAATCTAGTTAATTTTAAGGTTTTAATGAAGAGGGAAAGATAAAAATTTGGAGCACATGTATTAAGGTAGTAGAGGTAAGTGAGTATGACAGGTATCTCCATAAAATTCAAAGTATTAAATTTAAAAAAAATTGAGGAACAAAGGCATATAGAAATAAAATGTATTTCATAAGCATGGGATTACATGGGAAGTTACAAATGGGTAAATTACCAAAAAGAGTGTCTTAGAGAGGATTCTGGGGAAATGACATGGTGTAGTTTTTGAGTCTACTAGAATCCTACCATAAACACAGAGCAAAACTAAAAACTGTACAGTCAACACGTGCAACAAGGCTTCACCTATGAGTCCCCAAATACAAGTAGATGTGGCATACAGAAACCAACCTGTATGACATCAGCAGTAGTGTGGGAGCACATGGAGGGAAAGCTGACTGGCTGCCAACAGCTCTGAGAAAAGGAATTGGGAAGAGCATTTCACTGAGGCAGGCAGGCAGGCCAGTATGAGAACAGCAACCCAAAATGAGAAGGGAGTAATGCAGGAGACTTTGTAGTTAAACGCGAGAGATCTGTGATGTGCCAGACCTATGGTGCTGGAGCTTTCCTAGCTGTATGAGCTCTCAGCCATCTCAGCTCCCTTCTAATACCCTACAACTGAGGAAAGACAAATGGGAAAAAGAGCCTGATTAGAGCAAGACAGAAATGGAGCAAAGAGAAAATACAGATACAGAAGCAGGGCAGAGGAGTAAAGGAATATCAAGTATAAGGCCCCATTTTCTGTCACTTTGGGAAAGCAACACAACAGAGCCAGGAAGCTAGAAAAGCAATATGAACCACCCCTTTCTCCTAAACACAGGAGATTTTTACTTAAAATGTTATAAAAAAAAGCAAGAGTTACAGTTGAATTCCATGAAAATTATTATGAGAAAAAAGAATAAGGGCAGGTTTTTCAGTGGTTAGAGCATCCACCTGGACACCAAAGGGTTGCTGGTTCTATTCCTAGTCAAGAGCATGTACCTGGGTTACAGGTTCAATCCCTGGCCCTGGTTGGGGCATGTGTGGAAGGCAACAATCATTGTGTCCCTCGCATTGATGTCCCTCTCCCCCTCCTCTTTCCCTCCCCCTCCCCCTCCCTTCCACTCTCTCTAAAAATCAGTGGGGGGAAAAATTCTCAGGTGAGGTTTAACCAAAAAAAGGAATAAGGAGCCAAAAATGACATGCTTACAACATAATAAGCTATAATCTTGACATTTCAGAATGAATTAAAACTCTTTGAAAATGATAGACACTGTGAAGAACAATATAAAACAGTTATAAAAACTCAGAAATAAGATACAGAAAAAGCATGATTTGGGATGGTGAAGGCCTGGGGTAGGGGAGTGGAGGTGGGTTAGATGAGGTCAATGAGAAAAGGAGGACATGTAATACTTTCAACAATAAAGATTTTAAAAAAGAAAAATGATGATTTGAATAAGATAACTCAGGAAAGAATTTGAAAATAAAAGAAAATTCTATCAAAAATGTAGACTAAACTAGAGAAAATGCAAATACACAATAAACAATGCCTTAGATAAATACAAGATAAGGACAGATTTTTGAAATAAAAAAAAAAATCAAAAGGATTCCAAAGGAAACAAAAGATACCTAAATTGACCAAAAAGAAAAATACTCAACATATATGTAATAGGAATTGCAAAGAAGAAAACTAAAAGAAATAGAACCAAATGCTAAAAACCCAATTCAAGAAAATGTTTCTAAAACAAAAGACAAAACTATATATAGAAAGGGAAATCAGGAATGTCAACATTAAGAGATTACCTAGTAAAATTATTGAACTTTTAAGAGAAGTAAAATCACACTGTCATCACCAGCACTTTGTGACAGAAGATAATGCTGTAACATTTTTTAAATACTCAAAAGAAAGTGGCAGGCTATGAGTTTTATGTCCAGCCAAACTGACTTCAAGACAAAGACTACAGACAAACTTATATGACCACTCAGGAGTGTTGTTCCTGAGGAATCTGTAAGAGAAGAAGCTTTAGGTAAAAAGACATGAGAGATTTTGAAATAAAGACTGGTGGTGAACATTATTTTACTTCAGAACTGTGATTAAATGATAATTATTAGGGAAACAGTATAGCATGCAAAGTAAATATGACAATTTCAAAAATGAGGGGAGAAAGTAGAGTACCTATGAAAACTTGAATAAACTTTATGTTTGTCTTATTGGTATTAACTAGGAGTAAGTACTTCAAATAAAGTGTTGGGGAAAAGCAAGAAGAGGTTACTAACAATATTGATTTTATATTGGAACTATATTAATATGTTATATAAAAAATCAGTAAAATGGTAAGAAAAATGAAATTCACTATCTGTGCATAGCATGGCATAGACTTTCAGAGAGGAACTTCTTCAAAAACACTTAAAACACAGTAAGTTGACTATACCAGAATATAACCTAAGGACAAAAAAGTAACTCCTCCTTACCCCCAATCATCAGTTGTTTTCATTAATCTCAAAGTGGGTTGTAGT
>PVJC01019799.1:0-29848 GCA_004026665.1 Murina feae | reverse complement strand
CCCCTCTGCCCCCCCCCCACCATGAGGATGATGGCCGCCGGCGCGGTGCACGGCCTCTTCACGGCCTCCGCGGCCCCGCAGCCGCCGCCGCCCCCGCCGCCGCCGCCGCAACCCCAGCCTCCCCAGCAGCCGTCGCCGCCGCCACAGCAGCCGCCGCCGCCGCCGCCGCAGCCGCAGCAGCAGCAGCAGCAGCCGCCGCCCCAGGCCCCCCCCATGGAGCCCGAGGCCCCGGATTCCCGCAAGAGGCCCCTCGAAACGCCCCCCGAGGTGGTCTGCACCAAGCGCAGCAACACGGGAGGTGAGAGAGGGCTGCGCTCGGGGCGGGGGAGCGGGCAGGGGGCCTCGCCTTTCTCCATCCTCCTCTCTCCCCAGTGGGCAGGTGCAAGGGCTCCGGGGAGGGGAACGGCGCCCCTCCCCAGACCCGGAGCCGAGAGGGGAGTTGGGGAGAGTCTCCGGACCCCCTCGCCTCCTGGCCGCGGCCCGGGGCTGGGAGCTTTGTCTGCGCCCGGAGGAGTTGGGGGGGAGGGGGTGGTGAGTGTCCTTGGGGGGGGGCGCAGAGGATGGGGGCGTGGGTCCCTCTGAGCGGGTGTCCGTGTCCTTGAGGGGTGTGTGATGTGACCCTTTGGGGCAGGGGTGTTCCCGGCCGGCGCGTCCTGGCGGGGGGAGGGGAAGGAGGCGCGGAGGCCTGTGGACGCGGAGCTTTCCAGTCTCCTCCCCGGGGATGTCCTGAGCAGGGGTGTCCTGGAGGATGGCCTGTGCGGCCACGGGCGGACTGTGTGTGGGCACAGGCGGGGTGGGTGTGTTGGGTAGATGGAGGGAAGGGTGGGTGTGTAGGGCTAGGTGGGAGAATGTGTGGCTGGGACAGGTGTGTGTGTGTGTGTGTGTGTGTGTGTGTTCGTTCGTGTGTATTCATGTGTGCGTGTGGGCCCTGTGTGAGGCCTGAATGTTGGCATTAGGGATCATGGCTGTGGCAGGAAAGAGGGGGTGTGTGTGTCTGTGTAAGAGAGAGGGCAGAGGAGAGAGGCTGGGGTCCATGTGTGAGCCGAGGAAAAGTGTGTGCCTGTCACCCCGAAAAGTGGCAGCGGCTTAGGAGGGAGGGAGTGTGTGACATGCCAGCGGGGGTGTGGGGGACGCTGAATGGGCTGTGCGGCTCAGGGGGAGGCAGCTCAGTGTGTGACACAGGCGTGTCTGGGGTGGGGTGGGACCAGGAGAAGCTAGTGAGGGTATGTGACCAGCAAATGGTGTGGGTGTGACTCCAGAGAGGCAGGGGCTGGGTGTGACACATGGAGGTGTGCAACAATGACATCACAGGGGGGGTGTGCCACCAGCGGAGGTGGGTGCATGACGAGGGAGAGATTGGGGCTCCGTGGGTGAACGGGGAACAGGGAACATGTGCCTATGACACCGAAGGGGTATGGAAAGGGAAGGGTGGGTGTGTGTGACAGCCAGCGTGTGTATATGTGTAACAAGGGGAGAGGGGTGTGTGTGTGGGTGTGTGTGTGTGAAATGGTTGAGTGTGTGACACCGGGGGGTTGGGGGTGATTTGTGTGTGGTTGTCAGGGGAGTGTGTGTGTGACACCACGGCCGAGGGGCCGTCCCTGTGTGTGACCTGGAGAGGGAAGTGTACGGGAGAATAAAAGGCACGCTGGGAGCGCTAGGTGTGTGTCTCAGGGGGTCCTCCGAGCCCAGCCCATTAGCCCTGGCAGCGGGGAGACCCCAGAGCAGACAGGCCCCTCCTGGCGGTCACCTTGGCTAAAATCTCTGCTTCCTCTGGCCTTTTCCTCCGGATGGGAGCGGGATGGCCTCAGGCAGGGTGCACCTTCCCGCTGCCAGGCACCAGAGTGGGTCGGCTGGGGACCTCCCGCGTCCTCCCCCAGACCAACCCAGTTGAATCTCTTCCTTCTCTCCCAGTGCTCCCCGCACCCCTGCCCAGGTAGGACAGGAATCGGGAACCCCCCGGCCGCCCATGAGGGTGTCCAGCAGAAATTGGAGGAAAGGGAAGTTGGGGGAGGGGTTGGGAGTGAGTTTCCTGTCCTTCTTCCTGCTCCCCCACCCCCAACACACACATGAATGCGGCCCCTCCGACTTCCTTCCCTCCTTCCTGTCCCATTGCCATTCCCAGTCGCCGAGAGGGTCAGGGACCCAGGTGGCCCCAGAGCCAGCCCGGCAGGCCGTGCAGCCCCGCCCCCGCTGGTGGGGAGGGGGAATCCCATTCTTCTCTTAAAGAGGCTGAGATGCTCCAAATCAGCGCACTCGCAGTAGCACAACCCATCTGCCAAAGGTGGTGGGGCCCAAGCCCTTGGCACCCTACTCTGAGTCAGACTCTGAGGTATGGATTAATTTCCCAATAAATTCCTCCAGGGAGATGACTGGAGCTGCTTTTTCAGATGAGTAGAACTGAGGCTCCGGGAAACGAAGCCACGGCCCAGTCACACAGCTTGTCTGTGGTGAAGCTGGGATCGGCCAACCCCGGTGCCGGGTTCCAGGGCTCCTGTGCTTACTCTCGGCAGCCGGGAAACTAGGATGAGCCCTGAGGGACCGCTCCTCCAGGCTCTCGCCTCTCCTCCACTCCCATTGACCCACGGGTAAACTGAGGCCCAGAAATGCAAAGGGGCAATCCTCCATTTAGAGAAACACCCAGGGGCAGGGATGGGCAAGGGTGCGAGAGTTTCATCTCAGCAGTGAGGGCTCTTTCTGGCACTTTCAGGACTGTGGGGTGTTGGGTCAACATCCCTTTTCTGAGCTTCGGTGTAACTACCAAATCGGGAAATAACAGTGATCACAACAACAACAACAACAATAATAATAATAATAATAATAAAGCTACCAGTATAATTGCCTAATGCCTTACATGCAGTATTTCATTCATTTAATTCTCCCAGTTATCTAGGATGTAACATTAATAATAATAATAATAAATAATAATAATAATAATAATAATAATAAATTACAATGACGGCTAGCTTTGAAGGTCTGCAAGTGTGCCATGTCAAGAATAATTATGGAAATTATGGAAAACACTTGGTACCGGCCAATCATTGAATCCTTACAATTCTACTATGTTATCCATCTTACAAAGTGCGGCCCAGAGAGGTTAAGTAACTTGCCCGAAGTCAGTCAGCGAGGCAGAGGCAGAGCTATGGGGCGAAGCGGGAGGCTGCCTCCATGGTGTGGGCAGACACTGCAGGGAACCTCATTTCCAAGCGAGGATAGACTCGGGGAGCTGAGGAACTGCTCCTGGTGTCACAGCAAGTTGTGGCCAGCTGGGCACAGGGAGTTCTTGCCCGTGGCACCTGCCCTGTCCTTGGGGGCAGATAGCAGAGATGGTAGCTGTTAAACTGGCTTCTGGGTACTGCGACGGGCAGCAGGGGCCATTGGGAGGGAGACGAAGCTCTGAGGACAGGAGGTGTTAGGTGAAGAGGTGGATGGAGCAACAGATGACCCCAGGCTGACGGGCAATAACAAAGCGCACCCCCTTGAGTACAGATAACTCTGCCAGTAGAATGGCCCCCATACTGCTGGCTGTGTTCCCACCTCTGTCACCTCCATATATAAACAGAAACACACACCTCACCCCCCCCCAAAAAAAAAATGCAGCTTATGCCCTGACCGGTTTGGCTCAGTGGATAGAATGTCAGCCTGTGGACTCAAGAGTCCCGGGTTCGATTCCGGTCAAGGGCATGTATCTTGGTTGCGGGCACATCCCTCGTTGGGAGAGTGCAGGAGGCAGTTGATCGATGTTTCTCTCTCATCGATGTTTCTGACTCTCTATCCCTCTCCCTTTCTCTCTGTAAAAAAAATCAATAAAATATATATATTTTTTTAAATGTAGCTTACACCAGCCGGGTCTTGCTCCTGACATCCCACACTCTTCAACACACAGACAATGGCACCAGTTTAAGGGCGCTCAGCTGGGACCTTGCAGGGCCCATCCCCTCCCTGTCCCTGTCCCATGCTTGGTGTGCGGCCCTCAGGCACGCTGTTTCGCTGCTCTAAGTCTCAGTCTCCTCCTCTGCAAAATGGGAACCGTAAATGCTCCCTCTGCCTCTCCAGGCTGTTGTGTGGGTTAAATGAGGTTGCGTACGTGAAGTACATAGCACAAGGCCTGGCAGATGGCAAGCACTCAGTAAACACTAGCTGTCATTTATTTGTATTATTATTATTATTATTATTATTGCCATGAGAATGTCACTGTCCTGTTTCCCCCCTCGCGGGTGAAGTCCCACCCACCTTTCTCTCACTCAGGGACCGTGTCATCACACAGTCAGCATCACACCTTCCGCGTTCATCCCTTCATCACTCCAGTAGTGTTACACTTCTCACACGCGCAGGCCTCACCATCCTTCACAGAAAGACATCCCAGGCCTGGCTCCCCCCCCCCCCGCCCCCTCTCCTCCGGGGCACCCTCCAGCACCCTCACACGCCCCGATGGCAAGATCAGCATCAGGCCTCAGCCTCCGCACACCCCACAAAACACGTGACCCTCCCACCCCTGACCCCAGGCAGGAGCAGGTGCCAGGAAACAGCACCTCCACCACAGACACTCCTCAGCACCCCCTCTGTCACGAGTGACCTCCCTTTCAGATCGAAGCCACCTTTCAGGGTGCACTCTCTGACGGTAGAAAGGGCCACTCCTGCCCAGCACCCCAGATCTTTGGGGCAGCTGAACGTTATTTAGAGGGGCGGTGGGGGGGGGGTCGCTCTTTGGAAGCCTTCCGAAACACTCCTGAGGAGGTGGGCACGGGGTGCGGGGGGGAGACCAGAGATTCATAAAGGCTAGAAGAGGGAAGACAGCTCCTTCCCAGGGTGGAAATACTTGCAACTGTAGCCCGAGGGACACAGGTGAATCAGGAGAGCCGAAGCTGGCAGCTCTTCCGTCCCTGGCATGAGTAGAGGGAGCTATCTGAACCCAAGGAAAGCGCTGAGAGGGGGGTGGAGCACGGGTGGGTGGGACCTTCTGGCATCTGATTCTGCGTCAGTAGAAGGAAGAACTTTTTCACAGGCAGAGTCCTGAGTATTCAAACAGGGTGGGATGGGTGAGGCTTGAGGGCTCCAGGTTCAGCAGAGGTCAGGTGTCTCCCCTTGCTGCAAGGCAGGCTGGGAAACAGAGGCCTGGCTTCTGCCCAGGGGAAGGGGGACTCACCGGGTGGGAAGTGCCCTCAAATGCAGATTGGAGAGGGGACCAGACTGGGGGGGGGGGCGGGCAGGATGGGGACGCCTGGGACCTGGAGTTCTGAGCTCACGTGAACAGGTGGGAGGTCTCAGCTGCTGAGACTGGCTGAGGAGGGGGCTCTACATTTCCACTAGTCTGATACAGCGGCCACCTAGCACCCCGAGATGGTTTAAGGGGCCCGTGGAGATACTTTTTTTTTTTTTTTTTTTTTACCATTGTATGCTTATATGAATGCGCTTTGTGGGAGAGGCTTAAAAGTGATTGGATTTAAGGTGAAGGGACTGCCAGTCTTGTGTCATGATGTATCCCCAGCACCTAAAACAAGGCCGGGCCCTGGCTGGGTGGCTCAGATGGTTGCGCGTTGCCCCATGCACCAAAGGGTTGTGGGTTTGATTCCTGGTCAGAGCACATACCTAGGTTACGGGTTCGATCCCCTGTCAGGGCGCGTAGGGGAGGCAACCAATTGATGTTTCTCTCTCACATCGATATCTCTCTCTCCCTCTCTCTCTCTCTCTCTCTCTCTCTCTCTCTCTCTATCTCTCTCTCTCTCCCTCCCTCTCTCCCTTCTTCTCTCTCTGAAGATCAATGGGAACATATATTCAGGTGAGGATTTAGAGGGAAAAAAAACATTGTAAGATAAAGCCTGGCCCATAGTGGGTGCCCAGGAAGGATTTGCTGGAGGAAGTGAGGGACGTGGGAGAGAAGAAGGAAGGAAACCGTAGTGCAGAGGGATGGACGAAGGCAACATTGAAGAAGGTGGCACGAGGGCGAAGCGTATGGCAGAGATGCTGAGGCGGGAGAATGGGAGCAGGGAGAAGCCATTTCTCCTCCGCGAAGCGGGGCGAGGGGGTGGGGGGGACCAGGGCAGCCCCTAGGGGGTAAGTGAGGGAGGAAGAGGAGTCTCCCCTCCTTTTCATATTTCCCAACAAAACAAAATCTTACAGGCTCATTTCCCCACTTAGAGAACACGTCCATGTGTCAGACACTGCGAGAAGAACTTACATTCATGAAGCACGCAATAATAATAAAAATAATTGCCCCTGGCTGGGTGGCTCAGTTTGTTGCAGCATCACCCATACCACAAAAGGTTGTGGGTTCGATTCCCAGTCAGGGCACATACAGGAGGCAATCAGTAGATGTTTCTCCCTCACATCTATCTCTCTCTCCACTCTCTCTGAAGATCAATACAAATGAATCAGATGAGGATTATAAAAATAATAATATGATGATGATGATATCTAACATTTTTCAAGTGCTCCGTGGGCCTGAAACCATCCTAAGTACTTCACAGTTTGTCATTTTATTCCTGACCCTAGCCCTGCGGGGTGGCACTATCATGTCCCCATTTTACAGTTGAGAAAACTGAGGTCCAAGGGCACACGGGCTATCAGTGACAAAATTCACACTCAGTCCAGGGCTGTTCCTGCCATTTCTTACGGGAATTCTGACAAAACCTGGCAAGTGTGAGAAAGGGCACAGGAAATGGGGTGGGGACCAGTTTTCTTCAGAGCAGATGAATATCCTCTCTTCCAGAGGGAAGCTAGCCGAAGGAAAGATGGGGACTGGAGTCAGAGAAGGAAAGAGAACTGAGCCCTAGTGAGAGGGGAAGGATCTCCCTGTAACTGAACCCTCTCTCTGAGCCCCAGGAGACAGAGGACTAGCCCTCATCTCTGAGCCAGGTTTAGGGGCAGGGCAGACAAGGGGCCACCTCTGGGAACCTAGGGGAGAAAGGGAATTGGGGGGGGGATGATTGATGGGAAGGCACTCTGGGGCGAGCTAATTACCTAATAGGCTTAATGGTCTGATTAGGCAAGTTTAAGAGGATTGCCTTGGGCTCAGGGAAACCCCTTCATGCTGGACCCCCTCCCCATGCCGGCACAGCCACATTCAACCCCTCACCCTCAGACCCCCACCTTAGCACATCAGGAAACCCAGAACCTTCCATCTTAAGGGACCAGGTAGAGATGGGCAGGGCCCTCAGGCCCCTACCCTGCTCTGCTCCCCCTTTTCCCAGCAGTTTCTCCTTATTGGAATGTTGGAGTTTCACGGGGAGAACATTGAAAATAGGTTTCCTTTGCTTAACAGAAACAGTTGAAAGCCACTGGGAGGTATTTTACAACCTTAGGCTTTGGAGACAGGACGACCTGGCTTCCCCTCCCCTCTGTGCCTCCCATCCCCCTCCCCCCTCCCCCCGCCGCCCCCACCCCGTGTTTATTGCATGCCCACTACTGCTGGGCACCGGGGAGTCCTTGGGACACCAGGGTGCGCTCTAGTGCGTGGCCCACAGTGGGCTTCGGGGATACATAGCTCTGAATACAGCCCCTCCTCAGGCATTTGAGTGGGGATCTGAAGGACAAAAGGAATTCACTGGGGGAGGGGAGTTGCAGGCACAGAGAATGTGCAAAGGCCCTGAGGTGGGACGGAGGAAGAAATGTTGGGGGAATGAAAAGGAAAGTATGTCTGGTGCCCACAGAGAAAGGCCAGGACCTGAAGCTGGCGAGCCTGATCACCAAGGGACTTTGGTTGAGAAGGCTCCAGAATGTGTACCCCGGAAGGACACAGGGGCAACAGTTTGGTTAGAGGGTAGGAGAGGCGAGGCACTGGCCTTGAGACTGCGTTTAACCAAGTCCTTTGTCCACGACCAAGGAAATGGCCGTAACAAAGAATGGCCAGAGCCCTGGGCATCTCTGGGCTTGAGACTGACTGTCCTTGGACGAGTTGGCCTTTGGCCACGGGCAGTGGAGGGTATTAAACGCAGGAGGGCCAAGAACGAAGCAGAATCGCATTTGAATCTCAGCCCAGCAACTACCGGTCTTGGCGCCCTTGGGCTGGTGACCTGGACCTGGCGCCTTTCCTTCTCTGAGCCCCTCTGTGCCTCAGTTTCTTCTTTCGTAAAAATGGAGCTCGTCTGCCCCCCCTCTCTGGTAGGTTGTGAGGAATGAACAAGACCAACCTTGCCAGGCAGCACAGCGCCAGGGCCGTGTGAGTGTTGAGGACATTTCCGGAATCCGGCCTCCTCCCTGTCGCCTCTCGCTGCTTCCACCGGTCAGACTGCCGTCACCTCTTGCCTAGGCCCTTGCAGTCCCCTCCTCACTGGGCTCCCAGCTCTTCACCGTGGCTGCTCTCAGTCTGCTCCCCTCCTGGGTGCCAGAGGGATCTTGCAACCTAAGTCAGATCACATCCCTCCCCTGCTCAGAGCCCTCGTGGCGCCCATCTTATTTGGAGTAGAAACCAAAGACCTCAATGTGGGCCACAAGCCTGAACACCCCACCGCCACCCCCTCTGAGCCCTCATCTCCTCCATCTCTCCTCTCTCACTCAGCCCCAACACCGGCCACCGCTCCCTGAAACAACCCATGCATAACCCCACTCCACAGCCTTTCCTCTGTCTCCCAATAGCCACAGCCTGAGGACAGAGCAAGGACCCTGGACCTCAGCCCTGTCACCTATGCAAACTGGGGCGTTTTCTTCACCTTTGTTTCTCATCTGTAGAATGTGTGTGTGTGTGTGTGTGTGTTATGTGTGTTGAGGGGGGGGGTTGTTGTTGTCAGTCCTCACCAGAGAATATTTTTTCATTGATTTTTAGAGAGAGTGGAAGAGTGAGAGGGAGGGGAGAGAAAGATACATCAATTGGTTGCCTCCCCCACACATCCCGACTAACCAGGGCTGGGATCAGGGATCAAAACCTGCAGCCCCGCTACTTGCCCTTGACTGGGAATCGAACCCGCAACCCTTCAGTACGTGGGCCAACGCTCTCACCACTTAGCAACACCAGCCAAAACGAGAATGGGTTTTTTAAAAGCAGCTCCCTCACTGCCTCAGTGTGGAAATTAGAGGAGCTGGCTTTTGTAAGTACTTGGGAGAGAGTCTAGCACATAGTAGGGCTGTAACATGTTGACAGAGAAAGCCACATTCTCCGGAGGGCTTTCCTGGCTGCGGGACCTGACAGGGCAGCCCCTACACTCCCCAGGCCTTTCCCACCTTTTTTTGCTTTCCTAGAACTCGCCACCCTCTGACAGCCATGCTGTCTGTCCCCCACTTAGGGGAAGGTAGCTGTGCAAGCTCTTGGCCTAATCACTAAAACGGCCTCATTTTACGCGCGAAATCTGGGAGTTCGCTTTTCCCGTGGCTGTTTCGCCAGAACAGTGCTCAGTGACTATTTTTATTATTTTCCTTTCTGCTGTCCTCATGGTCATTGCTCCTGCATGTTACCATGAGCTCAGTGGTTTCCTAGGGCACCCCGTGCTGGCACCTGAAGAAGGGGGATCCCTAGAGGTGAAGACCCCTCTGCCACTCCCCTCCCCCTGACTCTCCTCCCGCCGTGTGCCCCTGCAGAGGAGGGTGAATACTTCCTGAAGGTGCTGATCCCTAGCTACGCGGCGGGCTCCATCATTGGCAAGGGCGGGCAAACCATCGTGCAGCTACAGAAGGAGACAGGAGCCACCATCAAGCTCTCCAAGTCCAAAGACTTCTATCCGGGTAAGCCCCTTCCAGGACTCTGCCCCAGGCCGCCGTCCCTCCCACCTGGGCCCTGGAGGAGGGGGAGCAGCTGCCCCAGGGACGGTGAGAGTTGGGGGGAGGAAGGGGGAGAGAAACAGAGCTGCTCTCAGCCCCTGGGGCCAGGCCCAGAGCAGATGGGGGTGGGGGCAGGGCAAGACAATGGGCCTCCTGCATATTCATGAGCTCATTTGCATGATGTGCTGGCAGATGTGCCCCTTCCCACACACCTGCCCCTTTGGGTCAGTTGGAGGAGCTTGCGCGGAGGGGCAGGGAGGCAGGTGTTAGGATGTTCCTTGGGGCTTGGGGGCCAGCCATCCTTGTCACACACACACACACACACACACTGTCCCCCCTACTCTTTCCCTCTGGGTTTCTCTGTCTCCCCATCTTGCCCCATCCGAGCCTCACCGGTCTTCTGCCTGGTTTTGTCTCTTTCTCATTCCATCTCTGACTTTCCCACCTTTTGTTCCCTTAGACCCCGTCCCATCGGCCTCTCTCCTTCTCGCTGGCTGTCCCTCGCATCTTGTTCTCAGTCTCTCATCCGGTCTGTCTGTCATCTGTCTCTGCCTTTCCCTCTGCCCCCCCCTCCCCCGCTTTCTCTCCCTTTCTGTTTTCCCAACTCTAGTCCCCATCTTTTCCTTTCCCTCCACCTCTCATAGTCTCTCCTTTTTCTTTCTCTTGCTCTCCGCCCTGTTATCTGTTCAATCACCCATTCAACCAGTATTCAGTAGCACCCCTCAATGAGGCCCTCCTCTGCTGGGGGCGCCCCTTCACTTCTCCCTCCCTCTGCTTGCCCATCTCTGCCTTTATGTGTCTCTCCTTTTCCTGGGCCTCAGCTCCCTCCTGTGTGCTTTCGTTTTTATCTTTTCCTCGCTCCAAACCCCAAGACTTTCTTCTGCCTCTCCCCCATGCCTACCTGCTTTCCCACAACCGTACCTGTTCAACGCCCCTCTACTCTCTCGCCCCTCAGTACCTCTCACCCTGCGTGTCTCCCTCCCAACACCAATGCCTGCGCTGGACAACTAGGATTCCCGGGAAACCCCCAAATTATCGCACCTTTGACCCAGCTGGTTCTAGTTCATCCTTAATCCCCTTGGATTTTTTTTAGGTCAAACCCCAGAGATGGAGCCCAGGGTCAGGATACATTTATTCATTCATTCTCTCTCTCTCTCTACCCCTTCCTTCCCCCCCTCCCCCGCAGTAAGCAGCTTTGGCACGAGGTTTAGAGAACAGTCCAGGGAACCAGGCAAGCCCCCCTTTTCTCTTCTCCCCTGGCCCAGTGGCCCCCAGGCCCCTCCAGCCCACAAGAGACAGAAAGACCTCTTGCTGGGACATGCATCCAAGGACACTGGGTTTCTTGCCCCTGAATCACATTCTGAGGCATGAGACACGTCATCATCCCCTCCCAACTCAGTGACACACCCCGCAGACCGGGCAGCTGGGAACCCCAGAGGACGGGACAGTCATTGACTCTCCGGGGATAAATACAATTCAAACAAACATAAGCCAGCGTCTGTCCCCAGTCCTTGGACGGGCGACCAGCCTCCCTCCCTGCTCCAGATCATCCGGCCTGTGCCAGCTCCTGACTCATACATAGGACCCAGCCACTCTCCCCTAGTCCTGTCCCTGGGACTTCCCAGGACCCACAGGAACACAAGAAATAAGATGCCTCTGCTCAAGACATAGCTATTCCCCTCTGCTTCTGGCGGACTCCCTTTCAATCATTCATCCAGCACACATTCTCTGAGCAGCTCCTCTATGCCACCCTGGGCTGGACAGAGATGGGGACACAGCAGTCACTGAGATGCCCAGCCTTGCCCTCTCGACTCTCACATCCCAGTATGGAAGACAGACCCAACACGAGTGGTGATCCAGAGTGGCCAGGGCGAGATGGGGAAGCCCAGAGGACAGTGAGGGCCCAGAGGGGGCACTTGACTCAGCCTGGGGAGGTCAGGAGGGCTTCCTGGAGGAGGAGTCCAGGACAATAAGTATAAGTGAGCGAGGTAAAGAGCAGTAGAGTGTTCCAGGAAGGTGCAACAGCATGTTCAAAGTCTTGGGGGAGGGCTGTTTATTCAGTGTGGCTGAGGCATCGAGAGCAGGAGAGACATGGAAAAGGTCGGCTAGGCCTAGTAGGTTCACACATAAACACATACACTGCACTTGTGTGTCTACTATAAAACCTGCCTGGCCTTTAGCCTCAAGGGAGGGGCAGAATGCAAAGAGGGATCCCCCCTGGGTACAGGAAGCCCCAAACCCCAGATTTAATCCTTTCGGGTTATCCATGGAGACAGTGAAACCCAGAAAGAGAGTCAGGTCCCTGCCCGAAGCCACACAGACGCCTGCGCACTCACCCAGACACCCTCGTGACTCGAAACTCCTGAGTTTGAGCATCCATCCGAAGCCCTGGCCCCTATCCCAGAAGGAAAACAGACACACATGCTTTTTAAACATTGATTTATATTTGCATCAAAGGATAAAATCCTAAGTGACCACTTAATAAATTCACACGTACTTTTTTTTTTTTACTGTCAGAAATACAAACGCAGCCCTGGCCTGTGTTGCTCAGTGGTTAGAACATCAGCCAGTGCACCAAAGGCTCCCAGATTTGATTCCCAGTCAAGGGCACGTACCTGGGTTGCAGGTTTGCTCCCCACCCCCCGATTCAGAGGCAACCAGTCGATATGTCTCTCTCACATAGATGCTTCTCTCTCTCCTCTCTCTTTTTCTCTCCCTCCCTCCCTCTCTACCTTCCCCTCCCTCCTTCCCTTCCACTCTCTCTGAAAAGCAATGGAAAAAAATATCCTCAGGAGAGGATTAACAATAACAACAACAAACAAGCAAAACTGCAATCCTATTATGCCTCCCTTCCCCGCCCCTGGCCCTCACACACACATATTTCACACCCCCCAAATTCAGTACATGTGGCTCAGTGGTTAAAAGCTCAGACTCTACCCTGGCCGGTTTTCTCAATGGTTAGAGCTCTGGCCTGTGGACTGAAGGGGCCTGGGCTCAGTTCCCGGTAAAGGGCACATACCTCCTCGGTTGCAAGTTCCACATGCGGGGTCGGGGTGGGGAACAGCCAATCGATGTGTCTCTCTCACATCGATGTTTCTCTCTCTTTTTCTCTGCCCGCCTCCTCCCTCCCTCCCACTCTCTCTAGAAATCAATGGAAAAAGTATCCTCGGGTGAGGATTTAAAAAAAAAAAATCAGACTCTGAGCCAGACACCTGGGTTCACAACCCTGATCTTTCACTCCGGGCTGAGTGAATGTGGACAAATCCCAAAGCTCCTCTGTGCCTCAGTGTCCTTAGCAGTAAGTCAGGAATAATACTGTTGCCTGTCTTATATGTTAAAGTGAACAAATATATATAAAGTGCTTAGAACGGCGCCTGGTGCCGGGTGTTATGTAAGTACCAGCTGTTATTATTGGACAGTCTCTCTGAGTTTAACTGGGCCCCATAAAAGCCCTGTGGGCCCGGGTTAAAAACTACAAGAGGAGGGGAGATCACAGACTCTCTGGGCCGGAGAGAAACCCCACAGTGATGGAGAACCCGGCCACTTCATCCAGGCTCTCCCTGGGGCCACCCCGAATCCCCCCAGTTCCCACCCTGACCCACACCCTTTCCTATTTACACACAGACGGAGGCAGCCTACACGCTGACTCACCCTTGGCTCAGACCAAGCCATTGTTCTGGGGAGGGGGGGTCAGAGTGAGGAACAGCGGCCCAAAAGAGATGGAGGATGTCAACTGCACCAGTGACCCAAAACAGGGACACCCACACATGGCAAGACTGACCTGTGAGGCTCAGAGATGGCAGGCGAGGGGTCAGAGCAGTAGCACCAGCATGAGAACACCCCCAGGACACTGGACACGCACCCCAGTGTCCCAGACAGGCAGTCACGGGAAGCCTGGCACACACTCAAGACTTCACAGAACCGGGGAGCTAACTGGTCCTACAGACGGAGTCCCACTGGGGAGAGACACACACAGCCCCACACGCCAAACAGGGCCAGCTCACCCAGGCACTCACATTCTCAGACCAGCCCATTCACAGCAGTCTTCTTTGGCTGCAACACATACACTCAACACACACACGAACCCATCAGTCCTCCACACAGTCTTACATCCTGACACCTGGGTCTGCCTGTAGGTCTCTTTCTGATGTTTACACACATCACAGTCCTGTCCATATCCTGTACACACTCTCACACGCCTATACATGCAGACCATGTACCTGTCATTCAAATAGTTTTTTGAACACCTAGGGTGTCTAGCTGTCTCTTTCCCTTACACACCAGTACACACATATAGGCAAACACACATGCTGTCATACAGTTACAGTGATACACATTCATTGTCTAGCCTCAGCGTTGTTTCGTGAGATTCTTTGTTTCTTTCAGATTCATGGTATACTTAACCTTGGACATCACAGCGACACCCGACGTCTTTCTCACACACAAGGGTACACACAGACTCCTTTCCTGGAATCACTATGCCGTGCAGTCTGTCTGTATCTCATCCCTCCTGCTCTTTCTCTTATACACACATACGCGGATGAAGATCATTTAACCAGTCCTGCCCCCAAGTGAACACACGCATGTGTGTGCGTGCAGACATACACACACACACACACACACACACACACACACATAATGATGCCTGGGTCAGAATCAGAGCCCATATGTGGAGAATTTCCAGCAAAGGCACCCACTCCCCCACTGCCTACTCGCCCATGAGTTGCCTTTGACCCCCTCTGCCCTCCCCTGTGTCCACACCCGAGCCCTCTCCCACCCCTCAGCCCTCCATCTGGTGGGTCCAGGCAGGCACTCAGGCCTCTCTTCTGCCTCCCCATCCCCCAACCCTTCCCCATCTTCTCCAAAAGCCCAGAGGCCCTCGCTGCAGGCTTTCAGGGGTTGCCATGGCAACAGGGCCTCATCCCTCGTCCCCCTGGGGGTGGGCTGAGGACCCGGCCAGCCAGACCGATAAGGGGGTTCCAGTTACTGTGGCAACCGTTGCAGGCCTGAGCGTCTCCCGCTTCTGGAAGGGGAGGAGTGAGTGAATGGTTGCCAAAGCAACCGGGAGCCAGCAAGGACTGGGAAGAGGCAGCTGAGCCCTGTCTCCCCTGCCCAGGGCTGCTGTGGGCAGCGCCGAGCACTTGAGCATCATTCTCTCATCCCCTCGGGTTGTCTCGGGGGAGGGCCGTGAAGTGCAGGTGATAACACAGGGATTCCGCTCACTCTCCCAGCTGCCCACGGCGGCCTGGGAGCCCCTGCCAGCTTGCCTCGGCTCCCCGTGCGACCCCACAGTCTCAGGTCCTCAGTGGTCCTCTTCTCTTGCCATTAAACGGGGCCTGTCTCTTCCTCTGCTCAACAGGAACCACAGAGCGAGTATGCCTGGTGCAGGGCACAGCAGAGGCCTTGAATGCCGTGCACAGCTTTATTGCCGAGAAGGTCCGAGAAATCCCACAGGCGATGACCAAACCTGAGGTGGTCAACATCCTTCAACCCCAAACCACCATGAACCCCGACAGAGCCAAGCAGGTCAGCAGGGGCAGCGCGGGTTTCCGTAAAGCTGGTGCGGTTCGGGAAGTGACCCATTCTCCCATCCCAGGCTCACGACGGGGGTTCCGAGGGCTCATGTTGATAACGTGTTTGGCAATTAAATGCACGGCGGTGGTTGGTAATATTACTATTAGGGAGTCCGCCCAGGGAAGGGAGAGGGCGACGGCCTGGGAGAATCTGGCCCACAACCCCCTGCGCACCCCTCGGTTCCGGGACCCTCCACGTCCTCTCCGCCCCCCCATCATCTCATCCCCGTGTCTCTCCGGGCAACCTGCCTCCCACTTCCGGTCCTCACCGGAAGTAACCTCAACGGCAGCCCGTCCACCTCCCGAGGCGCTGAGCCTCTCACACTCCCTCTCGCCATGAGCTGTCGTGCGGGTGCAGCCACCGTTTTGGAGAAAGGATGTGTCGTTAGCGAGCGAGGGGCGGGTCCCTCTCCTACGGAGCCGTCATCGTCTCTCCGCCGTCTCAGTTCCGGGGAAGCGGCGGCCAGGGGCGTGGCAGGGAGCAGACCAATGGCTTCCCAGGCCTCCCCGGTTGCCATGACCACGGTGCGGCAGGTGGGCCGCTGCGGAGCCCCTGGCGGCGGCGGCGGCGGCGGCGGCAGGGACCCGGGCGGAGGGGAGCGCGGGGCGAGCTGCGCACTTCCCGTTCCCTCTCCCCGCTCCCGCGCCCATCGCCCTGCACTCGAGGTGTCTGAGGGGCGAGAAGCCCCGGGCGGCGGACGGGCCCCTTGTGAGGGTTCCTGAATGTCTGCCTAGAAACGAATGGAGAGACTTGCAAAAGGCATCTGGAATTCTTGGTCATTCTTGTTGCTCTAAAGGTGGGGGAACCCACGGGCCGCGTTTCCCCAAGCTCGTGGGGGAAACGGTGGCGGGGGAGCCTCGGAAGGATGCTGCCCAACAGCTCGTCCCCCCAAAAAAGGACCCGCGGGGCTGGGAGCGCGGTCGCTGTCCTTGGTGCTGAATCCGCTCCTTTCCCTTCGCCCCGCCGGCCGCTCCCTCCAGCAGCTGATCCACAGTTCGCAGGAATGCGAGGGTCTTGCCTCTTCCCTCCACCTTGGTCGCTGCCACAGGGGACCCTGGGTTCACCAAGCGTTTGTTCGTGTTGCAGGGGACATGGGGTCAGCACCGTCTGTGCCTGAGCTTCCCACCCCGCCCCCTAAGCCACAGGAACTCTGAGACAGTGGAGGCCAAGGTTTATAGAAGCAGGACTTTCCCCTCTGCCTTCTTACCCCTGGACTCCGCAGAATGAGGGAGATAATGACCGAAGGCTCGGGCCCTGAAGTCCGATGTTGAGCTGAATCTTACTCTGATACTTCCTACCTGTGTGACCTTTGAGCCAGCGACTTGATTTCTCCGCGCCTCATTTTCCCATCTGTACAATGGGCTTTATTACAGTGCCTGCTTAAGGTGGTCGTTCATGTTCACGGATGTTTGAAAATCACTTAGCATGTATACCTAATGCATGGAAAGTTCTCCAAAAAATGTTAGCTGCTGTTATTGTTATTACGGGATTCTTTTAGTCAGGGGACAGGTTGGGCTGTTCCCTTTTTCCTTGGACTTGCCGTATTACTCTGGGTCTTCTTCCTTTCTATAAGGCCCAGTTTCCCTTGCTTTACAGTGTGGGAGCTGGGATTATAAATGGAAATGGCTCCAGGATTCAGAAAGGGAACGTGAAGGCTTGAGGACCAAGGCTTCATCACAGAGATGTAACACCACCCTTTAAGGGGGCAGCCGCTGCTCCACTACACTTGGTACTTGCCCTTACAAATTTTTCAAAAGAAGCCAGAAATATTTGAAATCAACTGATTTTTAAAGGACAGCTTCGATTTTAAAGCACTGTGTGGCCCCCCTAGCTGGTTTGGTTCAGTGGATAGAGCGCCGGCCTGTGGACTGAAGGGTCCCGGGCACGTGCCTGGTTACTGGCTCCATCCCCAGTAGGGGACGTGCAGGAGGTAGCTGATCAATGATTCTGTCTCATCATTGATGTTTCTATCTCTCTCTCCCTCTCCCTTCCTCTCGAAATCAATGAAAATATTTTTTAAAAAATAATAAAACACTGTGTGGCTATAGGCCTAATGGCCACCAGTTTTGTTAAACGGGTAATGCTCAGTCCTGGCTAGTATCTGAATTATCTAGGTAGCTTACAATATGTACTCCAGGGTCCCCACACTGACTCCGGAGTTCTGGGGCTAAGGCTTTGGAATCTGAATGTAGACTCTGGCCTGGGATCAATGCTAGCTCTATTGTTCACTATCTGATACCTGTAACCTTGAGTAAGTTATCAAACCTCTCTGTGCCTTTGTTTTCCAATCCATATAAAGTGATAATAGTACATACCTTGTTGGGTTGTTGCCAGGATTAAGTAAGTTACTGTATGAAAGTTTAGAAAAGTGCGTGGCACATGGTAAGCACCATTAGCTGCTGCCACCACCGCCATGGTTATTGCTGTTGTTGTTGTTATTACTGTTAGTTTAAAATCTCCACACTTGCAGATCATGGGACAGATGGCCTCTGAGGTCCTTCTGGCTCTCCAATGCCTACAATTCAATGGCTCTGTGATATTATACACATATAATATTCTAAGATTCTCCTGTTCTAACACCCTGAGACTCCAGGATTCTATGAACCTGTCCCGGTGGGTCACTCTAAGATGCGGTGGCTCTCCATTCTGGGGCTATTGAGGAGGCAACAACTGTTTTTTGAGGGCTTCCCATGTGCCAGGCACCAGGCAGTCGCTTTAGTCGTTGAATATCCCCAGTCATGGTCTGAGTAGCTGTGATCATGTCAGAGTGGGAGATGAGGAAACTGAAGCACAGAGAGGCGAAGCCACTTGCTTTCACCATTTCTTGGTGACCGCTTTGGGGTGAAATGATTCCGTCCTTCCCCCATCGCCCTGAAAGGCGGTATCACATACTGAATACCTCTTTGCTGTCGCATCTGGTTTCTATCCCTTTCACTTGTCAGATTTCTTATTTTCGAATGACTTTTTTTGAGATAACAGGTGTGCTGAGATATAATGCACATACAGTAAAGTTCACCATTTTAAAGTTTATAATTTAGTGGTTTTAGTGTAGTCACAAAAGTGTGCATTGATCACCAGTATCTAATTCCCAAACATTTTTCACCACCTCAAAAAGAAGCTCCATAACCATTAACAGTCACTCTCCATTCCCTCTGGCCCCCCTCCCAGCCCCTCCAGAATGGGCAAATCTCTAGGGATTTGCCTGTTCTGGATATTTTATGTAAATTGAATTACAATTATGTGGGGTTTTGTACCTAGCTTCTTTCCCTTAACGTAATGTTTTCAAGATTCATTTATATTGTAGCACAAGCATGTCAAACTCAAAGTCTAACCTGGGCCAAATAAATAAGTTTAAATGTCTGTGGGCCGCAAAAAAACAAAAGCTTCAATTTTCATAAAAATGTAGGTTTATTTTGATGGAGACATGCTGAAGATAAAGGGCTGAAATAAATGAGTAATCGTTAACATAAAATAATAGAACATTTTAATAAAAATTAATATTTTTTCTTGAACATTAACTTACCAGACACTGAATCACTGCACAAATTAATAAGCGTAATGCAAATAAACCTATTTTTCTTGTTCTCCAAAAGCAAAATATTTCCTGTTATGCACACCAAACAAGTCAGTATAAGATGAATGATGTGGCAATCAGCTGCTAAAATATTCGCTGCCAGTATTAGTGGAGAGAAATAGTATGCCTGCGTGTAAGGCATGTAAGGAAAACGAATGCAACACGATTATAGTAATCAGTCATTAACAAACATTGTAATTTGTTAGTGGTAATCTATATATATAAAAAGCCAGTGACTGTAATGCCGTGATGACTGGAAGATGGTTCACTATGACATCCACTGCAGCCAGCAGACCCAGCCCTATTGGGGGGTGGGGCAGCCCCACCCTCCATAGGGACCACTCCAGAGCCCCCCTCAGGGCAGGCCAGCCGGCCCCCACCTATGCATCAGGCCTCTAATAAAAGGGTAATATGCAAATTGACCCTAACAACAGAATGACCAAATGACTGCTGGACTAATCCCTATGAGGTACACTGACCACCTCTTAGTCCCGTTCCTGGCCAGCAGGCTCCAATCACCTATGGCAAATGGGGAACCGGGGGTGGGGGGTGGGTGGCAGGAGGCGAGGCTAGCTGCAGGCATCTGGGGAAGATGGCTCTGATCGCAGGCCAAGCCCAAGTTTCGTGCACCGGGCCTCTAGTTATATATAACAGCATACTGTAAAAATTAAGTTACGGAATTTTTATTAAAATATTTCTTACATATTGGCTGGGCCGCATATGGCTCACGGGCCATGAGCTTCATAAGCTTGTTGTAACTCAAAACTTCATTTCTTTTCATGGCCAAATAATATTTCATTGTATGGATATACCACATTTTTTAGTCCTCACCTGATGATATGTTTATTGATTTGAGAGAGAGAGGAAGGGAGAGAGAAACATCAATCAGTTGCCTCCTGTACATGCCCCAACCAGGGATGGAACCCACAATCTAGGTATGTGCCCTGACGGGAATTGAACCCACAACCTTTTAGTGTACCGGATGATGCTCCAACTGAGCCACCCAGCAGGAGTTGAAAATACCACATTTTTTCTGTTCATCAGCTGACAGGAATTTGGGTTGTTCCTACTTTTTAGCTATTATAAATAATGCTGTTAGTGAACATATGTGTGGACATATGTTTTCAGTTCTCTTGAGTATATACTTAGGGGTGAAATTGTTGGGTCGCAGAATAAATCTGTTTAACCTTTTGAAAAATTGCCAGACTGTTTCCCAAAGTGGCTGTAACACAGCTGTGAGATTTAAACTCAAGTCTGTCTAGGAGGTAACAATGACAGCAATCATGTTTTTTAGTACCTACTATGGACACATACTAACTGCACACTCACATGGCACCCTATGCTTGACACATAGTATGTGCTCAGCAAATGTTGCTTGTTTGAATGAATGTCTGATGACGTGCCCACAGGGCTCCAAGCAGAAACATGACTAAGGAGAGATAGCCAGGTGTATTCTGGCAGTGGTAGGCTCTGTGAGTCAACTGAAGGGCAGCCATACTAAGTTGTGGCTGATTGTGACCATGCCTGAATTTCAAGTTCATCATTTTATAATGATCTCAGTCGGGCCTCACTATAATTCTACAGAGGAAGTATGAATATCCCCATTTTACAAATGAGAACACTGAGTCTCAAAGAGATTAAATCTCTTGCTCAGCATCAGTGATGGAACCAAGATTTGAACCTGATCAGGTGTCTCCAGAGTCCAAGGCAGCTTTTCAGTGATGTGTGTACACAGACTACACACTGGTGGCCTGGCTACTGCACAGTGGTCCTTAGATATTTTTTTAAATATTTATTTATTTATGTCAAAGAGGAAGGGAGAAAGAGAGAGAGATAGAAACATCAATGATGAGAGAGAATCCTTGATTGGCTGCCTCACCATGCCCCCTACTGGGGATTGAGCCCGCAACCCAGGCATGTGCCCTTAGAGGGAATCGAACCAGGGACCCTTCAGTCCGCAGGCCGACGTTCTATCCACTGAGGCAAGCCAGCTAGAGCGGTCCTTAGACATTTTTAAGAGATTGCCATCATTAAAAACTTGGATGCTTCATATCTGATACATCAGAATGTCAAGTTAATCTTAGAAAACTTAGATGGGCCTGAGTTTGATAACCCAAATGCACAGCATCCTAACACACACACACACACACACACACACTACCAAGTGATATACACCGGGTTGCCTCCACCCAGTAAATCTCCTGCTTGGTCCTGTCATCATTCATTCTTTCATTTATTCATTCATTCACCCACCCTTTGCTGAGTATGTACCAGTCACTCCTCTAGCACTGGGAACCCAGGAGGAAACATGTCTACCCTTGTGGGTCTTAAATTCTTCCAACAGATGATAAATCTTCTGTCAGAAACAGAAAACAAGTAAAATATACAGGGAGACTTAACTTGGGGTGGTGAAGAACACACAGTACAATATACAGAATTGTACACCTGAAACCTATGTAATTTTATTAACCAATGTCACCCCAATAAATTCAATAAAAAAGAAAATATTTTTTACAATTTAAAAATCAACTCCGGTTAGGTGAAAAAAATTTTAATAACTATATATAAAATATAAAATATATAGAATATCAGAGAGTGAAAATGCTATGAAAAAAATCAAGCAGAGAAGAGAGAAAGGGAGTATGGGAGTATATATTTTTTTCCTCCTGACTTTTTATTTTGAAAATGTTTAAAGAACAGTACAATGAACTCCCCATACACTGCACTTAGATTCACCAGTTGTTAACATTTGATTTATCCCTACACACACACACACACACAAACACACGCACACAGATTGGGTTGTTTGTTTGTTTGTTTGTTTGTTTTTTGCTGATCCATTTGAAAGTAAGATGTAGATCTCACGACTCTTCACCCCTAAATATGTCAGCATTTATGTCTTAAGAACAAGGACAGGCTCCTGTATTATTATTACTATTATTATACCTATAAAATCTTCTATAATAATAATCTATAATAATAAAAGTGTAATATGCTAATTAGACCAGATGTCCTTCTATAGGAAG
This sequence comes from Murina feae, assembly GCA_004026665.1. Taxonomy (NCBI): domain Eukaryota; kingdom Metazoa; phylum Chordata; class Mammalia; order Chiroptera; family Vespertilionidae; genus Murina; species Murina feae. Next base: position 7,987 of record PVJC01019799.1, on the reverse strand, counting down.
CTGAGCTGCAAGGGAAGCCTGGGTCCTGGGTGCTGGAGGGAAGCCAGGGCCGGTAGCCGGAGGAAGGAAAGCCTACTCTTGCACAAATTTCGTGCATTGGGCCTCCAGTTAATAATTCCATGCTATTATTTAACAAAAAGTCTACATTCTAATTGCCCCAATGACCTTTTATAGTATAATTTTAATAAATATACATAAAAATATAAAATATATAGGTTCTCAACCTGTGGGTCGTGACCCCTTTGGCAGTCGAACGACCCTTTCACAGGGGTCGCCTAAGACCATCCTGCATATCAGATATTTACATTATGATTCATAACAGTAGCAACATTACAATTAGGAAGTAGCAATGAAAATAATTTTATGGTTGGGTCACAACATGAGGAGCTGTATTTAAAGGGCCAGAAGGTTGAGAACCACTGTTTTATACCTATGGAGTATGTATTTTTCCATTCAAGATTCAGTCAGTGTTCATTCGTTGCATTTGGTTGTTATACCTGATTAGTCTCTTTTGATCTAGAATCCTAGGATAGGATTGAAGGTAGAACCAGCAGCATCACCGATTGGATGTTGAGTGTGAGGGAAATAGAGGGTGCCTAGTCTTGGGTCTGAGTAACGGAAGGATGCATTTTCCATGGGCAGAAAAGAGGAACACGATGGCAGAAACATATTTGAGGAGAAAGATGAGAAGTTGCAATTTGGACTTGAAGTTTGAGGTGTCCATTCTACATCACACTAGAGCTGTGAGGTTAACAGCTGAATCTGAGTCTTGAGGTGTCCATGCTGGGAACATAAAATGGGCACATAAACAGGCTCTGATAATTGGTTGGTCAGGGAAGGCCTCTCTGAGGAGGTGCATTTGTGCAAAGACCTGAATGAAGGGAGGGGTGAGCCTCTTTTTCAGGAAAAGTGTTCCAGATGAGGGAACAGCAGGTGCAAAGGGCCTGAGTCTGGACTGAGCTTGGCAAGTTAGAGGAACAGCAGGGAGTCTAGTGCGTCTGCAATGGAGTCAGCAAAGGGGAGGGAAGGAAGAAGTGAAGTCAGAGAGATCAACGGAATAGAGCCAATGGATTAGTGAGTCGTTCTCAGCCTTGTCAGACCCAAAGTCCTCTTTCTCGGACAAATACTTCCTATGCCCATTTACACTTTGAAATTATATATAAAATACAGATGTGAAACATAACTAGATATGTAAATTTTTTCGTATTTTTATTGATTTTTTTAGAAAGACGGGAAGGGAAAGAGAGAGAAACATCGATTTGTTGTTCCACTTATTTATGCGTTCATTGGTTGATTCTTGTATGTGCCCTGATTTGGGGTTAAAACCCACAACCTTGTATCAGGACGACACTCCAAGCAACTGGTCTACCAGGCCATGACTAGATCTGTAAAAAAAATTTTAATATATTTTTATTGATTCCAGAGAGGAAGGGAGAGAGAGAGATAGAAACATTAATAATGAGAGAGAATCACTGATGGCCACCTCCTGCACACCCCCACTGGGGATGGAGCCCACAACCCTGGCATGTGCCCCTGACCAGAATCGAACCTGAGACCCTTCAGTCCACAGGCCGCTGCTCTATCCACTGAGTCAAACCAGCTTGGGCTCAGGAGACCTTTAATGATAGAGAAGGAAGAGCTTGGAGCAGAGTCCCACGGGGTGAGCCACTAAGCCTTCAAGGTGCTGGATGGAAAGGAGGTCCCAGGTGACCTAGGGCCATGGGACAGGGGGCCGAGGGGCTACCAAGGGGACTTGGGTTCCCAGCTCTATCTTAACTAATAGGGAAGCATTCCAATATATTTCCTCTGACTTTCAGAGTGGAAGGGAGGAGGGGGAAAGAGAGAAAGAAACATCTATGTGAGAGAAACACATCGATTGGTTGCCTCCCGCACGCCCCCCATCAGAGGTGGGATTGAACCTGCAACCCAGGTACATACATGCCCTTGGCTGGGAATCGAACCCTCCACCCTGCGGTCCACAAGCCGACACTCTATCCCCTGAGCAACACTGGCCAGGGCCTGGTTTTTGTTTTGTTTTGTTTTTTAAATATATTTTACTGATTTTTCCACAGAGAGGAAGAGAGAGGGATAGAGAGTTAGAAACATCGATCCGCTGCCTCCTGCACACTCCCTACTGGGGATGTGCTCGCAACCAAGGTACATGCCCCTGACCGGAATCGAACCCGGGACCCTTGGGTCCGCAGGCCGACGCTCTATCCACTGAGCGTGGTTAGGACCTGCCGGTGCCTATCAAGGGTGCCTGATTTGGGACACTTGAGAGTGGAGGTGGGAATGACACCGCTGTTTCTGTTCAGGCTCCAGTTGTCACCCTAACGACCCTTCCGCTCGCCCCACGCAGGCCAAGCTGATCGTCCCCAACAGCACGGCGGGCCTGATCATCGGCAAGGGAGGCGCCACGGTGAAAGCTGTGATGGAACAGTCCGGGGCCTGGGTGCAGCTGTCCCAGAAGCCAGAGGGCATCAACCTGCAGGAGCGTGTGGTGACGGTCAGCGGCGAACCCGAGCAGGTGCACAAGGCCGTGAGCGCCATCGTGCAGAAGGTACAGGAAGACCCCCAGAGCAGCAGCTGCCTCAACATCAGCTACGCCAACGTGGCTGGCCCCGTGGCCAACTCCAACCCCACCGGCTCACCGTATGCCAGCCCCGCCGACGTGCTGCCTGCTGCGGCCGCTGCCTCCGCGGCGGCTGCCTCCGGCCTGCTGGGCCCTGCAGGGTTGGCCAGCGTGGGCGCCTTTCCTGCCGCCCTGCCTGCCTTCTCGGGCACCGACCTGCTGGCCATCAGCACCGCCCTTAACACGCTGGCCAGTTACGGCTACAACACCAACTCCCTTGGCCTGGGCCTCAACTCGGCCGCAGCCTCCGGGGTCCTGGCCGCAGTAGCCGCCGGTGCCAACCCTGCTGCCGCCGCCGCCGCCAACCTCCTGGCATCCTACGCGGGTGAGGCAGGGGCCGGGCCAGCTGGAGGGGCTGCCCCACCTCCACCCCCGCCACCAGGAGCCTTGGGGTCCTTTGCATTGGCTGCAGCCGCCAATGGCTACCTTGGGGCCGGGGCGGGTGGTGGGGCAGGCGGAGGGGGTGGCCCGCTGGTGGCCGCCGCAGCGGCCGCGGGGGCGGCTGGTGGCTTCCTGACGGCAGAGAAGTTGGCAGCTGAGAGTGCCAAGGAGCTGGTGGAGATTGCGGTGCCTGAGAACCTGGTGGGAGCCATCCTGGGCAAAGGGGGCAAGACGTTGGTGGAGTACCAGGAGCTGACAGGCGCCCGCATCCAGATCTCTAAGAAGGGCGAGTTCCTGCCAGGCACGCGGAACCGTCGGGTCACCATCACTGGCAGCCCCGCGGCCACGCAAGCCGCTCAATACCTCATCAGCCAGCGGGTCACCTACGAGCAGGGAGTGAGGGCCTCAAACCCCCAGAAAGTGGGATGAGGCCTGTGGTGTGTGCTCCCACCCTTCTCCCTATTCCTCCTCCTCCTCCTCCTCCTCTTCCTCCTTCTCCTCCCCAACTCTTGACCTCAGCTTGGTGTGGTCCTGCTCCTCCTGGGATTGGGGCTGGGGTTGGTCTGACTGCACCCCCCTTCCTTCTGGTAGTTCATAGGCAGGATTGAGAGATGGCTGGGGATGGAGCCCACAGCTCCCTCCCTGGCCCTGAACTGACCCTTCCTTCCTTCCTTCCTTCCTTCCTTCCTTCCTTCCTTCCTTCCTTCCTTCCTTCCTTCCTTCGCTTGGCTGGGCCTGACTCCCCTCCCCCAGGGCCCAGGTCTGTGTGATATCTGTATATATTGCATTTTGTTGATTTTAATAGAAAACAAAGCGTTATTTTCTCTTTCTTTCCCTCCTTTTCTTTCCGGTAAGGATTTTATTTTTCCCCTTTATATGTTTTTGTTTCCATATGGGAAGAGGGGAGGGAGCCTCTGGGTGACCTAGAATGAGGGGCCTCCCCAAAGCGACACCCACCTCTCCTGCTTTCAGTTCCAGCCCGAGGGATGCAGTGGAAGGAGAGGCATTTGCATCAGGAACCCGAGTTCCTCAGCTACTCTCCCCCCACTGCAGTCACCCCTCCTAGATGGAGCTTTTAACTTTTTGTTGTCAGGTTGTATGGGGACTGGAGGGGGGGCGGGCTGTGCTGCTGGGAATGAGGCCGGCTCTCAGACTGGGCCAGTCCAGTGGGCAAGACCCTTGTGAAAGTCTGGAGCAACTGCCTATGGCTTTTCCTAAAGTAATAGGAATGGAAGTCCCTGTTGTGATGTCACTGAGTCAAGTACTTTCTGGGGTGCTTCCGGCCTTCCTTCTGATGTCATATAGGAAGCAGTTCCCCAGAGGTCACTTCCGGTGATGATAGGAGAGATAGGTACTTCCTAAGGTGTCTCCGTGAGCCTTCCTTGAAGGTTACTTTAATGATATCCTGGGGGCATGGACTGCCTGCGGTGTTTCCAGGGTACTTCCTGTGATGTCATGGGGACGAAGCATGCACTTCCTGTATTGGGCCATGGCCAGTTAGTTACTGACCCTGTTTCTCCGCCCTCGCCCCTCTTTGGTGGGTCTTGGCCTGGGGGTCTTCCTAGGAGCAGAGTAAAGGGTGGGACTTGGATCTGATCTGAAGGACTCCAAGGGAAAAGACCCACTACTGTCAGGGTCCCCTCCATCCAAACACACCGTCTGTGAGCTCACCTGGCAGGGAGGGTTGGAAGATGGAGCTAGTGAAAACTACTGTCAGAGACCCCCATCCCTACCCCCCACCTCGTGTGTGCATGCTCGTGTCTGCGTGGCTTTGTTTCATGGAGTCTGGTGAGCCACGTGCGTGGTGGCTCTGTCAGGCCAGCGTGGCCCGCTGTCAAGGTCAGTGAGCCATGGCCCTTGGCCAGAAGGCTGCCTGTGGTCGAACGGACTAGATTGGCTTGCGGTGTCCAGCGAGCTGGAGCACTTTGGTGGCATCTGATGAGTCAGAAAGTTTTGGTGCTCTCACCAGGGGCTCTGAGGAGCTAGAATGTTCTGATGGCGCCTGCCAAGCCAGGCAGCCCTGAGAGTTGGTGCGGGAGTGGCTCCCTGAGCTCTGCGGCTGTGGTCAGATGTAAGGCCTTGTTGGCAGGCTGAGATTTCAGGACCTGACAACCCTATAGACTTAGGATAGCTGAGACCCACTTCTATCCCCATCCATCTCCCCCACCCCCTCGCGGAGACCACCTCCATTTCCTCCAACCCCAAGCAGGGCCCCCAGGGCCCTGGTTCCATCATCAGCATCTCTGGGGGAAGGGCACCCCATGCCCACCCTCTCCCCCATTTGTCCCCTCCTAGGTCTTCCAGACCCTTCTCTTCACGGCTTTGGGGAAACCGGCCTCCTCGTTTCTCACCCCAAAAAGGAGGGAAGAAAAGCCAGAGGCAATTCCCGCCCCCCGCCCCAAAGCCTGGGAGACCGCTGCCCCTTGCTAGAGAGCCACCCCAAAATCAAAATGTGAAAATCCCTAGAAAGCAATAGCCTTCAAGGTACCTTGCACTGAATTTCCCACCCTGGCCCCTTCCACCTGATGGGAGGCTGTAGCTTGGGCACTAGGGTTACTTTTTCCATGCCCTCTCCATCTCCAGGTTGGACGGCAGGCCCCATGTCCCCATCCCCTACCTCCTGCGCTGCTGCCCCCCCCCCGCCCACCCCTAATCTCCAGACTGAACCCCGATGGAGATCTGAGTGCCAAAACAATTCTTGATGTAACTTTGTACATATCTTCCGCAAGTGGGGGGCTCCTGAGATTGGAGATGGAGGTGGCCCTGGGGGCCACTGCCCCTCTCCACCTGTCAAAAAGACCTTACCGTAACTCCACCCACATGTGGTGATCCGCAGTATCTAACTGGAATATCCTCCCCCCCTACAACTCCCATCCCCAGGCCCCCAGGAGGAGGGAGGAGCCAGGGAGAGGTAAAGCAAGGTCTGGGAGTGGGGAGGTGGGATTTGAAAGTGCTCATTCGCATATTGTTTGCATCCTCAGCTGCCCTCTGCTTGTCAGATGTTTTCTGTGCCCATTTCTGGGGGTCCAGTATCCTTTCACACAGACACGTCTCTGGAGGCTGGGCCTCCTGAATAGTGTTCCTTTGGGATATCTGTGTGACAACCCCCTCCCTATTTACATTTCTCGGGGACACCCCCCCCCCACCCCGCCAGCCAGGAAAGGTAGTTTGCTTGCTCAGTGAGCTGGTTTACTCACCATGCTGGAGAGCGGAGAACCACCCGCCTTTCTCCATGTCACCCTGGGAAATGCACTCTACCATCTTCCGCATCTCCGGAAAGTCCCTTCTGCAATCTGACCTCAATCTTTTGTGCTGCAGTTTGTCCAGAGGGGACGCAGGCGAGGAATCAGAAATGGGAATCACTGACAAACCCATCGCCTCTTTTCTCCCTTCTCTCCCTGTTAGCCAGTCAGGTCTCAGAGACACTGAGTGGCTTCCTCGCACCCTGCTCCTCAGCACCCATTTGGTGCTTAATAAGTGTTTGCTGCATCGAATTGTCTCCCTATTCCTTCCCATTTGCCCTCCGACTCCCAACACGCTGCCCCCTCCAGCGTTTCCCTCTCTTTCTCTGACTCCCCATGGCTTTCTACTTCCTCTCCCTGTGGTTCCCAGTGTCATCTGTCCCGTCTCTATCTTTTGTCTGTGTCTGGTTTCCCCTTCTCCACTCAACTCTCTCAACTCCCGCCCAATTGCCCCACTGATTAAAAAAAAAAAAACACAGAAAAAGTGCCAAACTTCCTTGGAACTGAGCCGCTCTCGGGGGAGGGAACCTCAGATAGGGGGCAGGAAACGGGACCAGTTATCTTGGAGGAGGCCCCTAAGAGGCATCGAAGAAGTCTATGGACACTTAGCTAAATTGGGTCCCCCCTTCCTCACCCCTCCCACCCTGAGTTTTTCTTAGAATCTTTGTAAGAAAAGAAAAAAGAAAAAGAAAGAAAAAAAAAATTCCCCTTCAGCTAATCCCTAACCTTTTGAATCCTCCAAATGCCACCAGCCAGGGAGAACCACCCCCCCCCCCCCCCCCGCTTGCCTCCTTGGGGCAAAGCTATAGAGATTGGGGGGGGAGAGGAGACAAACTCAGCTCCTTCTCCGCTGGCCCAAAGGATGGTGCCAACTGGATTCCAGAGAAGGACCTCAAGCACTTACGAGAAGAAGGGGTTCAATGTGCCAAATTCACCTCCTCCATCCCCCGTCTGAGGGGGCTCTGAGCCAACCTGCCCCAGCCACCACCTTCTGCCCCGTCCCAGCCATCTCTCCGTGGGCGAGCGGGCTCCACTGCAATAATTATTAGGGATGAGAAGGTCGTGCCATCTTTCTCTGCCCCGACACCTGCCCTCGACTTGTAGGTGAGCATGACATGCATCACCATTGGGATTTAAGAGTCCATGTATAGGTGGTTGGGGACCTAACCCTGGAACAAATAGGGAACCGCTCTTATCTGTCTGGTCTGTTCCCCCCCTATCTAACCCCCAAGCCCCTCAATAGCCCTTTGATCTGTTCCTCCTGCCTGGCCCTGCATCCCACACCCTGCTCATTTCCTTTCTGTTTTGGCGGCCTACTGTTTGGAAAGCGAGAGGATCCCCCTGCGTTGATGGATTGCTCTTGCAAGACCTGGATCGGAACGGTGGGAAAAGTGTTGGCAGGGAGCGGCCATGAGGCGGGTCATGTGCGCGTCCCGGCTGCTGACAGGGGGCCCTGGGGGCACCCTGTCCACGCATCTGCCCGGCGGCCTGGCACCCCTTGTGGCTGTCTGTCGCGGAAGCCCGAGCTGGGTGTCAGGAAGGGAAGACCGGGATCAGGATGCCCAGGTGCGGGCACTGCGGGCCGGGACCTGGCCTAGGGCAAGAGCAGGCCGCCCTGCCATTGCGACCCCTCTCCGCCTCTGTCAGCGGCCTGGACGCCACGTGGGGGCACTTCGTAAGGCCCATCTCTGCGCTGGGTACCCGGAGGGAAATGGGGGAGTCTCTGTGTGTG
>PVJC01019798.1:0-29848 GCA_004026665.1 Murina feae | reverse complement strand
GCAAAAAAATTTGTGCATTTCTTTTATCACCAAATATTTCATCAGGAGCACATTCTCATGACACTTATTAGAGGTATCGTATTTTAATTACCCAATCCTTTGTTGTTGGTCATTCAGGATGTCCCTAATCTCCATCCTTAAAAATACTGAAATGAACATGTTTATGTATTCTTTTTCTGTGATTTTTTGTTCATGTCATTTTTATGTTTTTTTCTTGACCACTTCAATGAACTCAACATATTAAAGATGACCCTCTGTCTACAATACTTATAGCTAATGTTTTTTCAGTTGTTGTTTGCTTGAGCACAAATTCTTTGTTTTAACATTCTAGCATGAATATAAAATCTTATGCCTTATATAAGTTTCAATTCATTAAAAGGAAACTTAAAACAATAGTGAAGAACGCAAAGGCTGACCCCTCACCTCCCATTAAACTATTAAAATACAGCTCATGATACAACTCATGTCCTCCTCCTCCCCACAAGGCAACCATTTTCTTCCTTCCTCAGGGCCTACTTTTCTTCTGAACTTGTCATTTGATTGGTCTTGTAATTACTTACCAGTCAGTAACATATGAAGATAAGTGGCTCCCAGACCTTTCAGTTATCAATCTGTCACAAGTGCAGAGTGGTATCTCATGACATGATGATCCTCGAGATGTCTGAGATCTAGTGCATCCTTGCCCCCAAATTTCCATGTCGCCTATGACCCCAAAAGACTTTTTAGAGGATTCTATTTAACAATGTTACAAAAAACATGGCATAGCAAAAAGACATGGCAAAGTCAAGGAAAAGTCCAGTTTGAATCCCAACACCTTAAGCAACAGGTATGTTTGTTGCATGGTCTTTCCAGTTTCTGTTCCTACACAGACCCACTTTTTAAACATGGTGTCCATATGATTTTATGTCCTTGATTTTTAAATTTTGTATATAAGCCTTTTCTAGGTTTTTTATAAAGTCTTTATAAATATTATTTGTAATGGCTGGAAAAGGTTACATTGAATAAGTTAACCCCTGTGGTTAAACATTCACTTGGTTGAAACTATAGAAAGTACCAAATATGGGCCAGAGATTTAAAATGAATTTAAATCATACTTTTTTGAAGGAGGGCTTGTGCATGTCTGCTTGTACACAGTTGAGTAATTTACAGTCACTATTTATTCATCCTGGGGCCAATCTTGAGCCTTGCCCATGAACTGTGTTCAGTGTGTAGGCAAAAGGTCATAAAACCAATCAGTTTCACCTCAAATTTTTGTAACTAAATTCACCTCCATTTCCTGCTCTAATCACTACTGTGCAGTCCCTCCAGCATGAGGTCTGACGGAAAAGTCCTCAAACTAGCCTCAAACAAATCCTCTCCCTCCAGAAGCCATAGTTTTCTTGTCTGCAGTTGGGTGTTTTGTGTTTTGTGGTTTTTTTTTTTTGACTGCTTCATTCTATTTATCTTTTGAGGTTGTTGCCATTAAAAAATATGAAAGCATTTGGAATAACATGTAAAAGCAAGATGCAAAAGCAAGATGTTGGAATTATTATGATTTTGATTATTGTGGTTTTTGTGGCCAGGCCTTTAAAAGGTCTGGTCTTGGGATAGGGGGAGGAGGTGGGAGTAGGGATGGGAACCAGGTGAGGAAGCCTTGGGAGAATCACACTTCAAAACAATGAATCCCTGTGGCTCAGTTTGGTTGAGCACTGTCCTGTGCAAAGGAAAGGTTGCTTGTTGATTCCAGGTCTGGTTACATATGGTTGCCAACTGAAGGCAACTGATGATGTTTTTCTTTCTCCCTCTCTCTAAGCATGTCCTTGGGTGAGAATTAAAAAACAACAACAATCAGGACTCTCAGTACCATGGTTCTCAGCTCCCAGGGCAACCTCCCAAACTCGCACCACTGCTCAGATTATAGAGCTCACTAGTGTAAGGGTAGTGCTCCAGTGCCTGATCCACTAAGAATAATGGAAGTCTTCGTAGAGCTCCTCCATAATGGCTCAATTTACAATCCCTTCAGGGATCTATGCCTTTTTTTTAAATTTTATTTTTTTAATATATTTTTTAATTACATAAAGTATTACAAAGATTAGTACAAATATCTCTCCCCCCCCCACCCTTCCCCCAGTCTCCCCTACCCCCCAGTGATTTGTGTCCATTGGTTATGCTTAAATGCATGCATAAAAGTCCTTTGGTTGGGGGCCAAAGAGATCAATTGTGGAATGGGAGAAGGCAAAGGTGGCAGATAGGTGAAATATTAGGAAAGACTTGTAGATTTGTGTTCATTTACTGAGCCGTAAGTAACTAATGGGTGGAGATGAGTGAGATGTAGGATGGCTGGGAGATACACATTTGCTATAACTGGTGTATATTATACTCTGTTTTTCAGTTAAGAGCATTCTTAATACAAATGCATATGTAATGTTCTAGGGTTGAGGCTGCTACACTGCAGGCCAGTGGGAAAATAGAGCTCTAAAAATGTATGCCAACTTGGATGTATCTCCTGACTCAAGTCTTTATTTCCTATCAATGGAAACTATTTTTATTTTCATGTTGCACAGTTTCTTGGGAAAGCTGCCTAGAAGTTAATGTCCACCTGTGTTAGGATCAGGTACTCTTCAAGTGTTGCCCTGAGCTCTGTAGTCCAGGATGGGGATGGGAGGGCAGGGACAGAACAAATCCAGCCCCCCTGCTGCCCAGTCTGCCTTGATAAGTATGGTGTTTTAAAACAATCCGCAAAATAATTTGCACTGCACAGTTCTTATTAGTTTTTTTTTTTATTGGACAGTTGCCCATATGAACGGAAATCAAAAGCAGCATACAATCATTCAATCTCCCAGCACTGGAGTATGTCCAACTGTTTTCCTGTTTTGTTTGGGTTCCACTTCAGTCCTTGTCTGCATGTGCACATAAATTTTTACAGAGTTGCAACCACTGCCTTTTTTGTGCCCTGGTTATTGGCATCGAGTTTTCCAAGTAACATTGACACACATCTGTTCAAATCAATTGCCGTTCCCATCATGACTGACTCATTTGGCGGGAAAAACAAGTTTACATGCCAATTGGAACAAAGAAGCACGGGTATGGGGGAGCCGCAGGGAGAAAGAAGTGGTGGGAGAGGGTTATTTCGACTTACAGATCATAAAACATTTTCCAATAACATTTTTAAAGGATGTATAATATTACACTGAGTGATTGATTATATTTTACCCCATGCTGTGGGACTCTTGGGTGGTTTTCAATGCGTAGTGAGTTAAAATGCATATAAATTGCAGACTTTTAGAGATGATTATATTTTCTTGAAACAGGAGTCTTCTGTGTCCAGATCCGGTTCAAGAGTGTTGATATACTGTTCCTTTGTTGGGGAAAAAGTCAGTATTGGTACCTGGAGATGCTGGATGCCTTAAAAATATTCCTGTGATTGATTAAAAAAAAAACAAACTATGTTCAATATTAGCTTATAAAGTAACTGTATATCTTGTTCCAGAATTTACAGAAATGTCAAGTTTTAAATTTAGAGTTAGACTAAGCTTTTCCTAGTTTAAGGGCCACACCTGTCTAATAAACTTAACACAAAGCCCTATACACTTAGTTTCCTCACTAACAAATAACATGTGTTAGGGGAAAATGAGAAAACAATGGAAAGGTGCCTCCTTGCAGGTGGTAACGCTGTATCAATTAATCAGCTGACTATGTAAATTGGCTCCCTTTATACAAGTCTCTCACACATTATGATGCACATTTAGCAATGTTGAAAAACAATTTCAAAGAATACCTTGGAGGGTTGTTAAGGAGAATTTATAGTCTGGAACGAATTGCCATCTTTTTAATTGACACAGAAATGTTTGGCTGAAAGACTGCTTTATTCACATTTTTGTCCTTGGAGGAAAATCTAGGCACACTGCAACTTCGATCGTGTGAACAATGGTGCAAGCTGACTTAAGTCAGGAAAGGGCACCGCGTAAAGGGCTCTTTGGACAACCTCAAACTCAACGCCTTTAGGGGGGCCTGGGTAAAGGGCCTCTAGGCTTCTGGGAGGCAACGCCCCCAAATCAGGATCACTTACTCCTCGCCCTCTGCCCCTCCTGGTCCCCAACCCGCCCGGTCTCTCACCTGTGTCCTGCAGGCGCCCACTGGAGGGAGCCGGATGGTGCGGGCCTGGGTCTTCCCGGAGGGCTGGGAGCCTCCGAGCCTTCTTCTGGCTCAAGGGGAACCGTACAGAGCGGGCAGAAAGGGAGAAGAAGGGGGTGAGAGGCAGGGGCAGGAGGGCAGCCTGGAGGTGCCTCCCACCCCCAAGTGCAGAGACCGGCGGGGGGCGGGAACCTGTTTGCCTGCAAGGCCCGGGGCTTGTGGGCCTGCGGGAACTTGGGGCAGCCCGCGCGGGCGGGAGCTCACTTAGGGCTTCGCAGTCAAGGCTTCGCGACTGTGGAGGGGAAGGAGGGGGCGGGGCGGGGCGGGGGGAGGGGGCGGAGGCGGAGGGAAGCCGGGCTCGGCCAAGGTCGCTGGGTCGCGGCGGCCCCTGGGAGCCTGAGGGTCCGCGGCTGCGGGAAGGGCCCCAAACCGCCCTGCGACTGCCCCTGACGCAAGGAAGTCTGGGAGAGCAGGCTTTTCAGGCGGCTGATCCCCACTCCCAACCGGCTGGGGAAGGTGGGGGTGGGGGCCCTGCACCCCGCCCCCCCCCGCCTCCCCAGACCAGAGCCCTTCTGCCCCACCCCCGCTCGCGGCCTCGGGGAGGATCCGTTCTAGGCAAGCCATCCAGACCGGAGGGGGTTTCGTGTTTTGTTTCTTTCAAGAGAACATAAAGCGTGGAAATGTTGCACACCTCCCTTTGTCTTTGCCAGCAGTCCCTCACCTCTCGACTGGCCAGGTCAAAAATAAATGTCGAAGTGATTTTCACAGGCAAAGGGAGCCTTCAGCCAGAGAATGAGCACTCTCTTTCCTAGGCCGTCAAGCTCCTGGCCTACTGAGAGACCCAGTGAGGAGCGGAGGGGGGAGGTCGACAGACGTGCACCACTAATGAGCAACAATACCCAGAGTTTTGCAGGTACCGAAAGGCCCCTGAATAGACAGCAGAGTCACTGCCATTTTTCCAGGACCGTCAAGTCAGTGCTTTGCCAGTGGAGAATCCTTTCTGTGAGGCCCCTCGGGGCGACCAAAGTGGCCTTGGGACATGCCTTCGGAGTGAAATTCCAGGACAGGTGTTGGGGGACAGGGCAGGGTGCAGCTAGAAATGCGAAGCCTCATTAAGGAACCACCCCACATGTCCCGCTGTCCCTGCAGACCTCAGATCAGGCAGGTCGGCCACTTACCACGCCGCCGCCTGGGAGTCACCAGGTCTAGAGGGACCCGCACCTCGAGCTGAAGGGCACAGCTCGGGAGGAGGAAGAGCCTGGGGACTGAAACTTTGATCTTTCCTGGACTCCAAAATCCTTTCAATGGCCTGGGGACTGCTTGCAGTGGGTCACCCCTTCCTGTCCCCCCTTCATCTTTTTCTAACCCCCACCCCCATTTAGTTGTTGGGGTCTGAGGTAATCCCTTTTCGTTTTTGTCGTGTGGATGGCATTCTAAGTGATCAGGAAGGGAATTGTTTTCGACCGCTTACGCTTACATTTTCCTTGGGCAGAGTAAGGTGTGCTAAAATGAAGTACCTTTCATTTACACTCATTTACATATTGAAAGGCAGGCAAACGTTTGATGGAGGACAAACTCCCTAACCCGCGCTGCACTAGGACTTACCTGGTGGGTGGGCTCGTGTGGAATTCCCAGCCTTACCCGGGCAGCAGAAACAATACTCCAGAATACGGATTACCCACTGCAGTACTGTTCCCGCTGCTAGGGCACGGCTGAGTGCTGGCACCACGGCTGAGTGCTGATACACCACGGCTGAGTGCTGGCACCACGTTCCTTCGGGAAACCCCCCCACCCCGCCCCAAATCCCCAAAGAGTAGTGGCTTCCACCCCCAATCTAGTGGTGCCTCGTGGGACTGGAAGGGCGAGGAGCGAAGAGAGACAGAAGCCTTCCCCATCCCCTCCCGCTCGCGCCCCCATCTGCTGCAGAGCTGGCCTTGAGAGCTGGCGCCTTGCAGGAGCACACTTCCAGCACAACCCCACCTTCCAACTTTCTCTCGAGGGGGTATAGCAGCGCCTCACGTTTTGAACTTTGTAAAGCACTTCAAAACATGAATTGCTGCTGTATCCCTTCGGAGTCCACGAAGGGGGATCGCTCTGGGGTGCCTGCAGACGGAGAAACACGGGGTGATAGGAAAAAAGCCCGGCCCGCCCCGCCCACTGTCGAGGAATACAGCAAAACTTGTCACAAAGACACTTCCTTCCAAATACATGTAGTTTTTAGAACTTCACCATTAGATTTCCAGGACTGGCTGGTGGAGTGAAGGGTGTGACTCTCAATTTCTTTTCCCAGAGGTCGAATCTTGGAAAAGTAGATAGGTGAAAAAACAGAGGGGTGGGAAATAGGAATGAGGGTGGTAAAATAATCTTACCTCTGAAAGCAATAAAAATAAAATAAATTGAGGCAGTTTGACAACATCTGGATTACTCTTTTCAGCTTCAAAGTCTTGGTGAAACTTCTTCCTGCTGCACATTAGAAATCCTAAGTCTCATAGAATGTCCCCATTTAAAAAACAAACAAACACCAAAACTTTTCATTTATTGACTTAAAAGAGATCACCAAAACGTCTCTGGCTGCTTCAGCAGATTCTAACACATACAATAGCTGGGAAATATAGATCCCTCCATCCACGCATCAGAAGTCCTCTTTTATCCGCCATTGCTTCATTCTTACAGCAAACACCCTGCTTTGAACTGTTTTAAAAAAAAGTGTAAAAGAATGAGAGATAACTGTCCTCAAATGAAATACCTGGATCTTTACATGTGAAACTAGTCATTCAAATTTATCTAGAAGAAATTTATATTTTTAATGTCACCTATTAAAACATTAATCAAACCACTTAAATACTTCACGTCAAATTCTTCCTTTCTTTCTCAAGCAGCTCCACAGAAACTCTTTCCTGTCCTGAAATGGCCGCACTGTGCATATTCCTTAATGATTAACTCATTAGATACCACCGTTTCCTTTTTAAAATGGACACACGTTGGCAATAAGTTACATGCATCCTCCCCCAATGTTTAAACAAAATAGTCAATTAAGCACAGAAGAAACTACCCTATAACCTTCAGTCACAAACCTGAAAGTTAAAATAACAAAACCAGCACAAAACTCTAATGGTTTTGAAAGTTAAAAAACATTTCAACACAAGTCTGCTTAGTTTTTTGGTTCATTTAAAAGTTATGCCGGTTTTTCAAAACCAATATAATGATGTTGTGTTGTATTTCTTCATTAATATAATGTGCAGAATATTTAATGAGGCTCAGTAGAAAATTCATCACACCATACTGAGATCCAGTGTTGCCAAATACACTATTTATGCCATGGTAAACAAAGTTATTAATAATAATAACCCCACTCCCTAAGTTGAGACATACAATTAAGTGTCTCTAAATTCCATCTTGTTTGGCTATGCTATTTACAACTTTTACATAGACTTTTGGGAAAACGTCCTTGGTTGCCCTTAAAAAGAAAAAGAAAACATGTTTAGTAAATGTACAGTTATACTTTAAAACTCCACAACCGTCTCCCATTTGAATATTTTAAGTTCCACACAAATATGTGAACCATTACATTAGATATTAAAATCATCCCTAATTTAACATTTCCTTTGATGACTACTTAGAAAAATGGTGTCAAAGGCGAAGTTCCCTTCCAGATTGCTCTGCAAACTGCTCTCTAGAATCGAATTCATTTGTACTCGTCACGTAACCCCTTTCTTCTCCCCCAGTGACAGTACAACGACTTACATTCGTAAAAAGCCACCTCACACTCCTATTCTACGGATTTCCCCTTTTATTTAAATTTACTTACGAAAAGAGATTACAAAGAGGCATCTTGTCACTTTAGGAGAGGGTCAACCACTGATACAATAGACAAAGAATCAATACTTTTGAGTTGCCCGAAGCCCCACCCTCCTTCTGAACTGAACTGTGTTTGGCCAAATCATGTGAGCGCCAAAGAATACAGCTCTTCCTCCGTTCATACTTTACAACGTTTTGTCTGAGTTTTGCAGATGCTTTGTTCCCCACATCCCTAGGCGCAGTCGCGAAACTTTCCCAATGTCAAGTTTCCTATAGGGAAAAGTAAACAACCTTGAAAGTTTTAATTGGGTAAAGACAATGCAAAATTAATCACACATTCTTTTCCAAGGGATATTTCACTGCTTGCAAAGAGCAACAGAAAGTTTACTTAACAGTCTGTCATAACCAGTCTCGCCCCACCCTGTCGAAGCTGAAAATCTGTCACTGCCCCTTACTCAATTTTCTCTCTCCACCCCTCAATGCTAGCTTTTTTTCCCAGCCAATTTCCAAAGAATTTTCCCGGCCGCACTCTTATGTGCTAAACACTTTCAGGGTCTGTTTTCCTCTGCACCCCGGCCCCCAAACGTACTTTACAACCCCAAAGCAACAAAACTTTCTCATCATTGTCACCAGATTCCCCCAACCCCCATTCTATCCTAACCGCGTTACTGGGCGGGGGGGAGGGGGGGGCGCAAACCAACAAGTCCTTTTTTAAGAAAAGTCGCTTGTCACCTCTTGATCCACTCGAAAATGGCGCCGAAATCGAAGAACTTCTTACATTTCATTGTCAGCTTTTTGCAAAGGTTTCTGGGACTTTCCTGCGAAGTTGTTTGCAGTGTCTGAAAGCTAGCGAAAGGGCAAGCAAGCGGGCAAGAGAGGGGGGAGGAAGGAAAGGGGAGGCACAGAGAGCGAGAACTTGGGCTCGAGAGGGGAGTAGGGCAGGGACCTGGGAGGCGGCAAGGTCGCGGGCGCGAGGGGTCCGGCACCAGCAGCAGGGACAGCCAGGAGTCGGGGCGGCGGCTCTGAGGGGCGCACTCTTCGGCAGCCGAAGCTTGGAGAGCAGCTCGGTGGAGGCGGAGCGGAGCGAGGGGCTGGAGTTGTGCGCGCGCTGGGAGGCGAGCGGGGCAGCCAGCGGAGAGGCTCTGGGAGCGGCCCTAGAAAAAGCCGGCACCGGGGGCGTGGCCACGCTGTGCTGGCGCCCCCCCCTTCACCCCCCCGTCCGCCTTGCAGAGGGGGGACGGAAGGGGGAGGGAAGGGAAGAGAGGGAGCTGTAGGGAAAGGGGGCTGTGTAGGCGTTCGACGCCAACGCCTTGGCCTGCAGCCGGGAAGGACCGAGAAGGGTACAGGGCGCGCAGAATAGCCGATCCAGAGTCGAATAGCGGGGACTCAGGGAGAAAGAAGAGAGAATGGAAAATGGCAAAAGCAAGGGCACAAGGTAGCGCAGCGCTCACCCAGAGACCCACACGAAGCAAGCCACCCCGCGCCCACCGGTCGCCTCGCGGTGCCATTTGAGCTGCCCGGAGGGCTTAAGGTGGCTTAGCAAAGACCCTAGCTCTGTTCTTCCCGGGGGTGGGGGTGGGGGGCTGAAATGGTTTCGGGAGGATCCAGGGGGGCCCGGACCGCGTGAGTGCAGCGCTCTCCCCAAGCGTTTGAGTTCAGACTTATTGGGACTCCCCTGTCCCCGCTGCCCTGCCAAGTCCTCAGGGACAGAGGCCCCTGGGACCAAGGTGATCCCGGATCCCCGTACGTGCTTGCCGTCTGTCTGCTTTGGGGGTCACAGCACAAAGGCCGGGAACAATTGACTACACGAGTTCTAGTCCAAGAAGGGAAACTGGTTTTAAGAATGAAGTGGGGAAACCGGAGGGAAGGAGCCCTCAATCTGGATACTAGAGGCTGGTAGGGCCCTAGAGTTCATTTTCTTAGGTGTGAGAATGCTTTTGATGGCAAGTAGGAGATTGTCCTTATATTTAGAAGATGCATACTGAAGTGTAGAGGTGAAATGTCACGATGTCTCC
The DNA here is from genome assembly GCA_004026665.1 of Murina feae. Classification (NCBI taxonomy): domain Eukaryota; kingdom Metazoa; phylum Chordata; class Mammalia; order Chiroptera; family Vespertilionidae; genus Murina; species Murina feae. The sequence goes on along the minus strand of PVJC01019798.1, from coordinate 19,922 downwards.
AGTTTTCAAATAATGCAGCTAACACGCACACATTCTGAGGGGTGAGCCAGGCAAGTGTTGCAATACTTTACAGTATTGCAACTTGGGGGCAGGGGGTAAACGGACATTCCTTGTACTGTTCTTTCAACTTTCTTGTATATTTCCTGTGTATTTGCAAAATGTCATCATAAAAATAGCGCCCAAACACTGTCTAAGGAAACGAGCACAGCTGCATTCTCTGTCCCTATCCCGGGTGGGACAAATCTTCAAGCAACCAGGGCTCAAACCGAGTGGGTGCTGGACAGGAAGAGCAATGGGTAGTGTCGACCTGCAGCGGCCACAGTACTGGACATGGGATGCTGGTCGGGAGTGGTCCGGGTCGCAAGTGCACAGCACTGGCTAGGCGTTGCCCAGTGACCCTGGGAGGGGGTTGCCCTGGCGGTTCCCAGCCACCGGGGTCCTGACTTGGCTGGCTCAAGGGTGCTGGTCGCCTGCACCATGGACTAGTGAGGACAGCGGTGAGCCACGGGGAGTTGAGCTGCGCGCCTGACTCAGCCACCAAGACCAGTGTCTCCTGCTCTCCCTGTGGGAGGTCGAGGCTTTCTTGTCCTGCGCCCTGCGCAAGGGGTACCATGCTCCGGCGCTGGGGGAAAAATCAGATGCCAAAAGAAAATAACACACACACACACACACACACACACACAAAATCGTATAAAAAACAAAACCAAGGATTTCTCTTGCTCAGCACTCGAGTTTCTTGAACTACTTAACTCTCGCATGCATTTTATTGTGCTGTTTCTATAGACCTGATGTAAAATCTTGATTTCTTTGCAAAGGCGATGTGCAGACCCTAGGCATTGCAGCTGTTGCGTGGCCTTTCGCGCGGGCTTCTGCAGCATTTTTTTGTTTTTAGAGGTGGGTGATGGGGGAGGGACGGTAGAATCTTGTAGGATCTGCAAAGCTGGTTTTTAAAATTACCAAAAAGTTTACAGACCAAGAATTTGATTTTCAGGAAAGATTTTAAAACTGCAGGAAAGGTTTTAAAACTTGCATGGCTTCGGTGAGTGCTAAAACTTCTTCCTACACTACAGTTTCCCTATTAGTCTTCAAAACTCGTGGACAGGGCTGAAAGTTTGCCGTGCTGTGAGACGTGACTGAACAAGCTTCTAAATCCTCAGATAGATTATTTATAAAGCTCCAGTGTCCTAGGGGTGAAAGACTTTTCTGGGCTTTTAAGGCTCGGCTTCATGAGTAAATTTGCTCGGTTTGATCTAACTGCATGTAAGCATTCATTTCCCTATCTGGATTAGCAGAAGGGCAGAAAATTCCAGCACTATAAGATAAAAGTCAATTTTGTGGCACGTCCTCTAAAGAAAAACTGAAACAGCTTTCTTTATTAAACTCTTTTTGCTACATCAGCAAATTAGAAAGCCAGTTGAATATTGATGAATTCTTTGAGGGTGAGTAATATGGCTACAGGCTGAAGAAAGTGAGGGAGGGCAGGCTTAAGTATTTACTCAAGTGAACAATCTTGAAATATTTTTCAACTACGATGTCTCAAGGATTTTTTTAAGGTTTTCTTAGTACCTCTGAAACAAACTCTGATTCTGCAAATGGCTTCTCATTTTAATAAGGCCTTTCCTAGCTTGACAAAACTCCCGCAGGACTTACATTGTCCTAAGTACTTAGAAAGTCATTCTAGAACAGGCCACAGCTCACCAGCAGGGTGTAAGGGAAGCCTTCAAACAGGTAGTCAGGCAATTTCTCAGTGGGCAGCAAGGAACCCAAAAACAAAGGAAATGGACACCATTCATTGTTTTTTATCCCCCTCTCATTTCTGAAGTACTGTTTCAAAGTGGGTATTTATAGTAAAATAGCACATATTTTTCCCTTTTTTTGCTGATGAGACATTAAAAAATTACCTTGATGAGAAGTAATTATAGTCAGTCGAAGAAGAAAAATTTAGCAATAGCTTTGAAGGATCTGAAGGCTCAGCTGGAAAAAAAAATAGCTCTAGACCTGAGAGTCAGCAAGGAAGTTATGCATAACAAGAAATAATTTTTTGAAAGTGTTTTCGGAAAAGCAATTGTGAATGAATCTCTGGAAATAGATACTAGGGAAATGAATTGAATTGAAGACTTTTTTTTTTTAAATTGCAAAGGAAATTTCCAGAACTAAGCATTTTTCTTTTAAATTGAAATGCCTTTTATGATTATGTTTTTCATGAAGACCTTGAGTTAAGGAAACAAGACTTTCCTTATGTTGTAAATATCCAGAAGTCTTCAGAGAGATAAACTCAGGATAGAGTTACAGATTTAACAGAAAGAAAACAACTGGAATCGTGTTATGAAGCTTCTACTGTTATTTGTAAAGGCTTTTTTTCAGGGTTCAAGAAAAGGCTAGTAGTGAGCAGTAATTCAACAGAAAAGATAATGCCCTTTGATAATTTTTATTTTACTTTATGAAATTAGCTGTGATAAAAATAATTCTTTGAAAAACTTGAGAACTTGGTTAAAAGTTCAAATCTTAGCTTCTCCCACCTCCCATAATCTCTCCAGGCAAAAGCAGAATTAATTAGTAAATTTTTCCTGTCTGCCAATGAGGAACGTAGTAAATCCTTGATGGCTGTTGCTTTTGATTTTGAGGTCTCTTTTCTCTCCTGAAAGACACAGAATCACTGCCTTCAATGCTGCTTGGATTTCTTCTTTAAACATGACATGTTTTTCTTGTTGGGTGTGTGCTATTCTTGTCTTAATTACTTCTGGATTTTTGCCCATTAAATCAAAGACAGTGTCAGATGACAGAAATGATCAGATATTTTCACAAAGGAAGGCCACAACGAGGGGGTGTACAGTGGCCTCAGTCTCTAAGCTGTGCTGACCCTACAGTGTCAGCGTCCTATAAGCAAGCATGACTCACTGTCCTTTGCAGAGTGTAAACGGACAGAACAGATTGTAATCATAGGGGCATGGAGACGGAAAAGCCATCTCCTGTGTACAAGAACAGGAGCTAAAGTGTAGTCCTGGGTTAGATTTGGTCACTTGCTTTTACCATAAACATTATGATTACCAGTTTCTAACCTTAATACTTTGAGAACTTTCCTGGAGCCTTACCTAATTATGAAAAAGAGAAGAGAGAAAGAAACCCAGTACAGATCAATGTCAACATGTCAAATGTAATCATGTTCAGGAGTCTGAAGTGCATTTGAATAGTTGGTTGTTCCATTTATATCAAACATTTTTTTAAAGCCCCAAAGTGACCAGCATCAAGGAGGTTCTGTAAAAAGCACAGAGCCCTGCCAAGTCTGAATTACATCACTTTTAGTCTTGCTACATAAAAAGAAAATGCTCCTGGGGGCAAATAATATCTTGCTGGATAGCAAGAGGAGGAGAGAACAGGAAATTGAAGGACACTAAGAGTACTATCTTTGTTTAAAACCAAGATGTGTTTTTCAAACCATGAAACCCTTTGTTGAAATAGGGAAGGAGGAAAAGTCAGTATGTATAACTGAAGCATTTACATTAATGCTATTAACACTGAACTATCCAGATCTCACTCATAGCTTTCCTTCTTGACCCCAAACACAAACACGACTGCATAAAAAACAACAACTTAATAGGTAGAGTTTCTAGGACTGGTGGAAAAATGTTTCTTTTACCTCCTGTCTCTTAAAAACAATTCTTAGGCTTAAAATCAGGTGGAATTTTGCAATAGCTAAAGATCAGAGCAGCCCCATCCATTGGCAGGAAATGGAGATGGAAATCTGGACCCAGTTTTCAACATTTACATTTGCCCTAAACTCAGGGCTCAGCAGCTTCTTTAGCTCAGAGTCCTCAGGAATCCCTAGACCACAGGCAAGGACTAGTGAAAATAAGAGTGAAGTGGAGAGTGAGGACGAAGGCAAGAAAGAGGAAAAAGATGAAAGTATTAAAAGAATACCAAGTCTTCCCTTCCATTTCTACCCGTACCCTAGTTAAAACCCTCAACTTGCCACCACTACATCATCAAGGTAATTTTCTCAAGCTCCTCACTCATCTCCCAGATGAGTTTTACCCCTTTCCCATTGGTCCCTGAGTTCTGCTCTGTAAACACAATTCTGATCATATTAATCCTTGTCACAAAAATCACAACTAAGAGCTAAACTCTTGAATGTGGCCTTCAAAGCCTTCCCCAACCTGACTCTAATCTGCTTCTCCACTTATGTAAGTCCTTCTCTCCAGCCACACCTTCTTCATGGCTCTAGGCGGAGATGTTTGTTTCTCCCATTTCCTCAGTCATTCGCAGTTCAAATCAACCTACTCATCAAAGCCTCCTTAGATACCTCAGAGTGGGACTTAATAACCTCTATCTTGTCCCATCAGAACACTTGCATATAGCTAGTTATTTTGAAACTCTTCCTAGCAAACAGTAAGCTCTCAGAGGGTAGGGGCATGTCTGTGCAATAACTTGCACAGGTTGGTGACCAAGTGCATTTCTGTCAAATAAATGCATATCTGAGAAGGAAAAAGGACAAATAGAGGGAGTTAAAAGTTGTGTTGGTGAAAAGACTATGACTGAGATGCTCAACAGTTGACTTAGGTGCCTCTGATGCTCTTGGTGCCAAGGTTATCTACCCCAGAGTGACACAGTGGCTTGACAAGTTGGCATGGGACAGAATTTGCAACAACATTCCCTATAATAATATGGAATTAATTTACTTTCAACTTAGCTTCTCAGTGCTATAAACCCTCTTCTGAAAAACTATCAACACATTTTATACTTTTAAGTTTCAAGCCAGTCCTTGAAAGGAAGATGGAATTTGGATGGAATGGGGAAAACTGTGCTCAAAGGGTCTGAGATAAAGAGGAGCCGAAAGCAGATAGAGTTAGTTGTAAAAAGGCTAGATATTCAGGAATTAGTTGGAGATTGAGCTGAAACAAAATGTTCCACCCACTCCAGGACAAATAGATTACGAGGGGTGTGGGAATAGGCAGAGGAGTTTTAGTTGCAGGATGGTTTGGAGACTTGAAAGGTCCTTGAATAAGGGCATGATGTAATGGAAATATATTTGCAAGAGATTCACTTGGCTTACATGGTAACTCTCTGAACTATGAGCTGTAGTAACCCTATGAAAATCTGAATAATTAGGATATCCTATCCTCCATGCCACACAGGAGTGAGTTTTCTTGCTAGGGAAGAGAAAGGGTGGAAAAATACTACTTATTGTATGCTTAGTATATATCAGGTGATGTGCTAAACTTTTTTTTCCAGCAGCTATTTTCTCTTTCCCTCTCCCTCTCTTTCTCCCTTTTCCTCTCACTCTCCCTCCCTCCCTCTCTCCCTCCAGCTCTCAGACTTACATCTACACACACCAAAATACGCCCCACCATTAGGACTTGATTGGACTTTAAAGTTAATCAATTTCCTGTGAAATTACACATTAAAATGTTTTAAAATACCAGTGAATATCAGGCAAAAAAATTCATCAAAAGAATCCAGAAACATCATGTGCTGATTTGATGAATGAATCCACACCTTCTGGACTGAAGCTAATTGTTTTTTGGGTGGTGGAAGGGCTTCAAAATGGAGAAAGTTATTTTGCATGGGCAACTTAAAAATTGTCATTAAATATTTTTGCAAAGTTAAAACAACATTGAAAGTAACTTGGGCAACTTAAAAATTCCCCGTAGTTGCTGTAACCCAAATATCATGACATATTTAGAGCTTAAGTGCATCTGAATATAAGCAGAAGAGTGTGATTTCTCCACCTTAGTGGAGCAAAATTAAGCAGATGAAATATGAAATGAAAAAGAGAATTAATTTGTAGTTTGGATCATAAAAAATGCAGATTTTTATTTTATTTTGATTGCAGACTGTAAATTATTACAGGGAGTTGGTGTAGAAATGACATTGAGGCTTACTTTTGGGTCAATTTGTTCCTAGCTTGACCCACCCTTGGTAGTGGGGAAGGCTGGGATTTTTCTAACCTCAAAGAAACCAGTCTCCCTGCTGCTTTAGGACTTGTGTCTTCTCGACCCAACACTGGCTTTCTTTTAGTACTTTGTCATGTAAATACAGCTTAGAAAACAGAATAAATATTCTATGGGCATTACATGGAAAATAAACTTTTCTTTTAAAGATGTGTGCACATTTAAGTTGCAGACTTAAAACCCCAAAGAATTCCTGATATAAAGAAATAGGTATTTGGCTAAAAGTCAAAACTTCTGAAGTAACTTTAAAAGGTGAATAATTTACATTAGCATGGTGTTTATATAATAGGGTGTGTGTGACAAAGTTAAAATAACACTGAAACTAACTTGGTCAATTTAAATATTCCTCTTAGTAACTGTAGAATATAAGTGCCTCCAAGTGTTACATTTCTAGACAGCTGGTGGGGATTTTTAAAATTTTCCTTTATGCTTGAAAAACTGGTGTTAGCCTTTACTTCCCTGATTTAGAGCAATTCCCTGTTGCCTGTCAGAGAACATCTACAAGTAAATGTTGACAAAGCTATGTGTGGAAGAACAAGCCTGTTACCTCACTTCCAGAAATCTGTTTATGAACCCTCCTACAATCCACCGCTCAGACTCAGCTAGCCCCTCTCAGCCACTGTTGTATTATGAATTGGATAGGGATAAAGCAAAAAATGAAAGTAGGAAGTGATGGGAAGCATTGTGTTAATATTCATATATAAATCAACAAGCAAAGTCCCCCTGACTGCTTTCTTTAGAAGCTGGATAATAATGGCATATGTGTAATATATACAGAGTGACCAGATTATTATGACCACCCCATCAGTACTTCGTTGGGCCACCTTATGCCTTCAGTACTGCAGCAATTCTTCTTGGCATTGACTCCACGAGATGTTGAAAGGTGATGCAAGGAATCTGACGCCATGCCTGATGAATAGCACTGTCCAGTTCTGTGAGATTTGATGGTTGTAGAACCAGCTGCCTGATGGCTCTTTCAACTTCGTCCCACAAATACTCAATTGGACTGAGACCTGGTGATTTTGGGGGCCACGTAAGCAAGGTAAAGTCTCCCTCATGTTCTTGAAACCACTCCAGCACAATACGAGCACTGTAGCATGGCGCATTGTCTTGTTGGAAGAAGCCATCTCCTTTGGGATACGCCATCAACGTGATAGGATGATCTTGATCAGCAATGATACTTAAGTATGATGTGCTATTCAGATCTTTGTAATGATCTGGTTTTCTAGCAACTTCAGCATGAAATTATAGCTAATTTGCCTACAAACTTCAGATGGTCATAATAAACATTCATGTACATATATGTTTACACACATATGCATGACACAGATTCCCTTACCTTACACTTCCACTTTGAATTACATTAGAATAGTGTTACTTGCTCTGAATTACACTACATTAGAGGACTACTGAAAGTTTATATTGTCACTAACATGGATAACATTAGAAACATTAGAATCTCTACCCACTATCATCATCTATACTATTTAACTTTTACACCTTTTCCCTTTGGTTTTGAATGTCTGCATCGATGTTCTTTTATAAAAATAAATAAAAGCTTCCTCTGAAATGCTTTTCCCCAATCAGTTAGTCCTATAACTTGCAGCTTATAGAACTTATTTTCCCTGGAGAAGAAAAATAGAACTGACTGATGCAAGGATATGGCAGTGACATGTATTTTTCTACCCAGTCTGTGCCCTGCCATTAATTGTATTAACATATATAAATTGAAAAAGGTTGTATTTGTAGAGTTTGCCAGTATGATCAGGTTGAAGGCCTGATGATCCTCATCTCTTAGTATTCATTTATTTTTAAAAAAAATACATTTTCATTGGTTTCAGAGAGGAAGGGAAATATAAACAGAGAGATATAAACATCAATGATGAGAATCATTGATCGGCTGCCTCCCGAATGTCCCCCCACTGGGGACCAAGCCCGCAACTGGGGCATGCGCCCTTGACCAGAATTGAAGCCGGGACCCCCTAAGTCCACAGACTGATGCTCTATCCACTGAGCAAAACCAGACAGGGCTCATCTCCAAGTATTTCCACCCTTGTGTAATTCCTTCCCCTTGTTTGTGGTCTGGACCTAGAGATTCACTTCTTACAAATAGAATATAGCAGAAGTGATGAGATTGCCTTTCTGAGGTTGGGTTACAAAAAGCTTGTGGCTGCTAACTTGGATTCTCCCTTCCCTTCCCTTCCCTTCCCTCCCCTCCCCTCCCCTCCCCTCCCCTTCCCTTCCATTCCCTCTTTCTCTCTGTCATCATCATCATCATCATCATCATCATCATCATCATCATCATCTATATCATGAAGATACTTAGACAACCTGTGAAGAAGCCCACAGAGAGTCTTTGAGGCCTCTTGCCAAGAGCCCCTTGAGTGAGTGTGGAAGTGGATTCTCCAACTTCAATTGAGTGTTGAGATGACTGCAGCCACACCCACAGCTTGAATGCACCACCTGAGAGACCTTGAGGCAACCAGCTAAGTGGTACAGAAACTATGAGATAGTAAATGGTTGTTATTTTAGGGTAATTAGTTTTCAGCAATAGATAACTAATACAGAAGGTCTTGTAATTATATAACCAACATAAGTTTATAAGCTGAAATCTGACTAAATCATTTTTTTCTTCTGAAAACATTGTAGAATATCACAAGGTTGAAAGCCCCCCCCTGCCTTTCTCTCTCTCTCTCTCTCTCTCTCTCTCTCTCTCTCTCTCTCTCTCTCTCTCTCTCTTTCTCCTCCCTCTCCTCTTTCACTCTCTCTCTTTGGAATAAACAACTATAATTACAATTTAAACAGGATATCATTGAGATCAATCATAAGGATTAACATGAATTTGAATTAAAGAAAAAAAGAATAAAAATAAAGGATGTGTCTGAGAAAGTTAGCCTTCCCTTTATAATAAACACTTGTCCTTTGATAATGTATTTCTTATAAACATGGTAATGTGTCTGTGTATGCGGATGCATGCCTGTGTGTATGTGTGTGTGTGTACAGCAGCACTGTGTTTAGTTTAATGCGTGACCAGGCTTTCCTTATTGGCAGAGAAATGGAGGAATGGTGAGAGTTACATGCATTTCCAAATGGTCTACTGGTTAAAATTGGGAATAAAAGATTTGTGCCCTGAACATTTACCTATATTCTTTACATAGATACATAGATTTTTTTCCTTTTTAGAAATTTTATTTTTCAGCTACAGTTGACATTTAGTATTATTTTATACTATTAGTTTCAGGTGTATAGCATAGTGGTTAGACAAGTATATAATTTATAAAGTGACCTTCTCCCCAATATTTCCAACACCCACCTGGTACCATACTAGTACATAGTTATTACAATAATATTAACTATATTCCCTTTGCTGAACTTTAGGCTTCATATTTTACTGGGAGAAATACTAAAGAATTTGTGGACATATATTTTACAACTAAATGAGATATAAAGAAAATTGGTTTCTTTTTTCTAATAATTGGCATTTAAAAAGCATTTTGAGTCCTTCCATTATAAGGTGTTATGGCTTCATATAGGTAAAAGACTCTGCTCTCTAGAATATTCTAGTCCTAGTTCAGAAAGTTAGGCATATATATAAATATGATATATTCCCAGAGTACTTGTGATTTGCTTTTTAAAATCAACATTGCCTAAATATTGTTCCAATTTATTAACCTTAACTGGAAAATGTTAAAAATCGTATCCCTTTATTAAAAAAAGCCATGACATTGCTGAATATTTATTAATTGAACTGCTTGGGGTAAACTCAGAAAGTCTATAATTTAATTAATATCTGTATTATGCAAAATGTATAAAGTATAGAAGAGAAACAAAGCATTTTAAATATACCTTATGAACTTTTTGAGTCTTAGAAGAAATACTATTTTTAAAAATTATCCCAGTTAGCTAAGAGCTAATGTAAAAGAAATACAGATGCCAAGTGAAAGTTCTGAATACAGAGTTAATTATCCAGACTGCCAGTTTATAGATCTTTATGTAAACTGCTGTCCTATTTGTAGCTCTGAACTTAATTGTTTCCTCCTAGTAAGATCCTTTCTATTTAAATAGAGAGGCAATATAATGTAGCAGAAAGATGGTGGGTTTGGGATTAAATTTGGACTCAAATCTTTGCTTTGTTATATATTATCTACGTGACCTTGGGCCAGCTATTTAAACTCTGAGTTTCTTTCCTGGTCTCTCTCTGAGGTTTATTGTGAAGATTAAATGGAAATCATATGAAGGGTTGCCCAGTGCCTCTTAGATACTCAGTAAATGTTAGTTACCTTAATTTTACCAATTTTCCTTCAGAAATGAAGAGAAAGGCAGCCAGGAAAAGTTGCCTTGAGATTTATTTAAACCAGGGGTGGGAAATGTCCTGCCTGAGGGCCCTATAAGACCTGAGGCATCATTTGATCTCGTCCTGCCAAGGCATTAGGGGTGAGTTAATTAAATGTTTGACCAAATAGAGCAAGCTAATTTTTAAGTTGACAATTTTGTATGGCCCGAAAATGATGTTATAAATATCGAAATGGTCCTTGGTAGAAAAAACATTTCCCATCCCTGATTTAAACTGAGAACCAATAAAGGTCAGCTGTATCTAGGGGGAATGACATGTGCAAAGGTATAGTGAAGACGAGCTTGACAGTTAAGAACAAATCAAAGGCTTTGTGCCTGGCGCAAAGTGGGGATAAAATTGGAGATGTAAGTTGGAGCCAGATCTTAAGGCTCCTCGAGGTTATGGCAAACATTTATTTCTATTTAATTCTGAATGTAGTAGAAACCATTTAAATTTGTGAAGGCTGTAACTCTGATTTCCCAAATTTTGAGACAATATGCTGTAGTTAATTCTCCAGGAGGGATTTGCTAGTATTTTTCTTTAATTTTTTCCTTCAAACTTTAAAATCTTATTGTTTAAAGTACTGTATTACATATGTCTCCTTTTCCCCCTATTGTGTTCTCCCCAGCCACCCCCACCCTCAGCACATGCCCTCATCCCCCTAGTGTCTGTGTCCATTGGTGAGACTTATATGCATGTATACAAGTCCTTAGGTTGATCTCTTACCCCCTCCCTCGACCCTCCCCTGCCTTCCTTCTGAAATTTAAAAATATATATTTTATTGATTTTTTTACAGAGAGGAAGGGAGAGGAATAGAAAGTTAGAAACATCAATGAGAGAGAAACATTTATCAGTTGCCTCCTGCACACTCCCTACTGGGGATATGCCCACAACCAAGGTACAGAATAGAACCTGGGACCCTTCAGTCCGCAGGCTGACGCTCTACTCACTGAGCCAAACCGGTTAGGGCTCTTCTGAAATTTGATGGTCTATTCAATGCTTCTTTGTCTCTGGATCTATTTTTGTTCATAAGTTTATGTTGTTCATTATATTCCACAAATGAATGAGATCATGTGATATTTATCTTCCTCCAACTGGCTTATTTCACTTAGCATAATGCTCTCCAGTTCCATACATGCTGTTGCAAATGGTAAGAATTCCTTCTTTTTACAGCAGCATAGTATTCCATAGTGTAGATGTACCACAGTTTTCTAATCCATTCATCTGCTGATGGGCAATTAGGCTGATTTCAAATCTTAGCGGTTGTAAATTGTGCTGCAATGAACATAGGGATGCATATATCCTTTCTGATTGGTGTTTCTAGTTTCTTGGGATATATTCTTAGAAGTGGGATTGCTGGGTCAAATGGCAGTTCCATTTTTAATTTTTTGAGGAAACTCCATACTGTTCTCCACAGTGGCTGCACCAGTCTGCATTCTCACCAGCAGTACACCAGGATTCCATTTTCTCCACATCCTCACCAGCACTTGTTGTTTGTTGATTTGTTGATAGTAACTATTCTGACAGGTGTGAGATGGTACCTCATTGTCGTTTTGATTTGCATCTCTCAGATGATTAGTGATTTTGAGCATTTTTTATATGTCTCTTGGCCTTCTGTATGTCCTCTTTTGAAAAGTGTCTATTTAGGTCCTTTGCCCATTTTTTGATTGGATTGTTTATCTTCCTTTTGTTAAGTTCTATGAGTTCCCTATACATTTTGAAGATTAAACCCTTATCTGAGATAACATTGGAAAATATGTTTTCCCATGCTGTGGATTTTCCTGTTGTTTTGTTGATGGTTTCTTTTGCTGTGCAGAAGCTTTTTATTTTGATGTAGTCCCATTTCAGTGTTTTTTCCCCCTTGGTTTCCACTGTTCTAGGAGCTGTATTAGTAAAGATATTTTGCTGCCTATGGATTCTTCTAAGATTTTTATGATTTCCTGTATTACATTTAAGTCATCTGTTTTGAGTTTATTTTTGCTATTACATGAATCTCCAAAATGGTCTACTGGTTAAAATTGGGAATAAAAGACTTTTGCCCTGAACATTTACATATATTCTTTACACAGTTTTTTAAAAAATTCTTTATTGTTAAAAGTACTACATATGTCCCCTTCCCCCCTCCCATTGTCCTCTCCCAGCTCACCCTGCCCCCAGCCCAGGCCTTCATTCCCTATTGTCTGTGTCCAGTGGTTATACTTATATACATACAAGTTCTTTGGTTGATCTCTTACCATTTCCCCCACCCCCTCCCACCCATCCTTCTTGCCTTTCCTCTGAGGTTTGAAGGTCTGTTCAATGCTTGTTTGCTGTTTGTAGTTTACAGGAGTAAAATTTAAGTGTTCCTTTGAGTCTCTTTTTATGAGTGACTCTTTTGATGGTAGGAAAGCACTTCTTATTGTTATCGCAAATATGATTAAAACTTCATGGTAGGCTTTTATAAATCATGTTACCTTAAAATGGAGTGAACATTACTATGATAAAGGAGGAAAATACTCTTTTAGAGTGACATTTCAAGGGTAAATAATTTAGCCAATTCAAAATGCTGTTTTTCTTAAGGCATTTTTGTATTCCCATATTTTAAATGGTTCCTATGCTTAAGAACTCCCAGGCCCTTTATCAGTAACAATCAGTCAGTCAGTCAAATGGATTGAGCACCTACTGAGTATCTTTACCAAATTCTATGTAAGATAAAGGCAAAATGGTGAAACAAGCAAGCAAACGAAGAGGAGAGGATTTCCAGTGCTCAAGAGGCATACAATCAAGTGGAAAATATAAAATATGCAACTGAAATGGTTGAAGTACACTGATACTAAGTGATAACTTTTCCAAATTAGTAAGTGCAGAGTGCTCCTGAAATTTAAAAAAGTATGCTCAATCATGCTGAGATGTACGCCCAGGCAAAATATGAATCTTGATCACAATATTGCTATGCATCTTTGTTCTTGCTGATTTCATTGCCTAGAATGCGCTTGCCTTTCATTTTCACCTGATGAAAATTTATCTTTCATTTACTAGTATGGTCTAGTTCAAAGTCTTCTAACTCCATGATGCCTAGGCTTACTCTATCTTGACTTATTGGTTGCAGTGGAAAATACAGTCCACCCAGCTCTCCATCCTAGAATTCCATGAGTCATATTTCTCCTTTCACCCCTTGATCACTTCTTTTCTGTCCCCTTTGGTGTCTCTTCTTCTTTTCTTAACTGAGCCTTGAAGATTTAGCATCAGGGAATTCTGATTCTTGGCCCTAATTGCCTTATTCACATGATCTCAAGGATTTATTTCCCAGTAATTATCCCTTCCACCCCTTACTCAAGCTCCAGTGCAAATAAGCTCTATTTCTTGAGCTAATTCCTGGACATATCCACTTGGATGTCACTGTCATCTCACACCCAACATGTCTAACCTAGACTCATCTTCACCTCTACACTCTAATTTTCTTACTTAAATACTTATGTATTCTTAGCTTTTTGGGCTCTAAACAATGATGTCTTTTTATTCAATCTCTTCTTTTTCACATATATTCAGTTAGACAGATTAGGACTTAGCTCAAGTCCTGTCCTCTCTGCTCCTGGGCCTGGAGTATTCTACACTCCGAAATTTCCTGCACTACTCAATTTATCTCTTAATCATGAATGGGGCTTACAAAGATATTTAACTGTTTTCTAGGTTAAAATAAAGTCCTGTTGTTTTTTACTTAAAATGGTTCTTATTTTCATCTCTTCCTACACTTCAACTCCTTCCCCTATCTGTTCTCCTCTCACCTATTTTAGAGCAATAACCCCCTAGATGTCTTCCCACTAACTCAGTATAATTCTCCACCCTGTCCTCAGTGTTTATGCTCACCAAGAATGCTCCTCTTTTCTCTGTGAGACAAATCTTATCTATCTTCTAAGAGTGGGGTCATTGTCCGCTTCTACCATGAAATCTTCCTGGATCTCCCAACCCAAATGGAAGTTTCTTTATGCTGGGAGGGAGCGTTTGATATAGGGGGAAAGTGAATTTTGGGGCTAGACAAACCTGGGTTTGAATCCCAGTGATAGTATTAACTATATAGCCTCAATTTCTCTAAGTCTTAGTTTCTTTATCTATAAAAATGAATAAATAATTGTTATAGAGTTGTTGTATTAAATGAGATTATGTATATAATGTATCTAGCACTTGATGAATATTATTACCATGTGGGTCTTGAGTCTCCTCCAAGCCTGATATATTATACAACTTCAGGGGATGTCTTAATGAATATTGCCCCTTGCAATTATTAAGTGCATAACTTGCATATGGTACCACAGGTCTAATGTGTCTAGTATTGTTTGCTAAGTTATTTATATGTGTTCTAGTATTTAATAATCTGTAAGTTTCTGAAGACAGGATGGGGGAGGGAAGTGCTAGTTCTGTAGTACATAGTCTTGTAAACAGTTATTTCCTTAGCCCCAACTCTCACCACCATCAACTGCCCCCTCCCATTGCAGTTTCTCTGATGACCATAGCCCAGATCCTCATGTCTTTGTATAGTTCTGTTTCCTGGGCTAGAGTAACCTCTAGGTCCCTAGGCTTCTTTGCTTGTCTCCTCTTGATTAGACTGCATTAGTCTTGTTCTCCAATGCAAGCTCCACATCTAACATAATTCCTGGTACATAGGACAAACTCAGTAAACATTTGCTGAATGAATACATTACTTTCAGAGATTATTACCTGATTTTCCTCAAAAAGGAACAGGAAAAATTTTAAATGAATAGCTATTTTTCTTCAACTAACATGACTACAATGGGCTGAATGTTTTGTTTCCTCTCCAAATTTCATGTGTTGAAATCTTTACCCCCAATGATATTAGTAAGTGGGGTCCTTTGGGAGGTGATTAGATCATGAGGATTGGGCCCTCATGAATGGGATTAGTATCCTTATGAAAGGATCACTAGGGATTTCTCTAGATACCTTTCCACAACCAGAAGATAGCAGTCTGAAACATGGAAGATAGCCTTTAGTGGAACTTGACTGTACTGGTACCTTGATCTAGAACTTCCAACTCCCAGAGCCATGAGAAGTAAATTTCTGTTTCTTATAAGCTACTCAGTCTATGATACTTTGTTATAGCAGCCCAATTGGACTAAGACAATGATTGAATTTCTAATGTCTACTCATCCACTGAAGCACTTGGTTTGTATATCATCACGTACATTGTGCTAACATTGTCTGATTCTTAATAGGGGTGTTCACCTTGGGTAAGTTTCTTTTTTTCTTTTTAAATTTTATTTTCTTGTTTAAAGTATTATAAATAGTAGTACATATGTCTCCTTTTTTCCCCCATTGACTTTCCCCCGGCCTCCCCCAACCCCCGGCACATGCCCTTCCCCCCTCACCCAGTGACGTGTGCCCGTCGGTTATGCTTATATGCATGCATATAAGTCCTTTGATTGATCTCTTACCCTCCCCCCAACACTCCCCAGCCTTCCCGCTGTAATTTGACAGTTTGTTTGATACTTCTCTGCCTCTGTATCTATCTTTTTCTTCATTAGGTTATAATGTCCTTTATTATCCATAAATAAGTGAGATCATGTGGTATTTTTCTTTCACTGACTGGCTTATTTCACTTAGCATAATGCTCTCCAGTTCCATCCATGCTGTTTCAAATGGTAAGACTTCCATCTTTTTTATAGCAGCGTAGTATTCCAGTGTGTAGATGTACCACAGTTTTCTAATCCATTCATCTGCTGATGGGCATTTAGGCTGTTTCCAAATCTTCACTATCATAATTGTGCTGCTATGAAAATAAGGGTGCATATATCCTTTCTGATTGGTGTTCTGTTTTTTTGGGATATATTCCTAGAAGTGGTATTACTGGGTCAAATGGCAGTTCCATTTTTAATTTTTTGAGGAAGCACCATACTGTTTTCAACAATGGCTGCACCAGTCTGCATTCCTACCAGCAGTGAAGGAGGGTTCCTTTTTCTTTGCATCCTCTCCAGCACTTGTCATTTGTTGATTTGTTGATGATAGCCATTCTGACAGGTGTGAGGTGGTAACTCATTGTCATTTTGATTTGCATCTCTCAGATGATTAGTGACTTTGAGCATGTTTTCATGTATCTCTTGGCTTTCTGTATGTCCTCTTTTGAAAAGTGTCTATTTAGGTCCTTTGCCCATTTTTTGATTGGATTGTTTATCTTCCTTTTTTTAAGTTCTATGAGTTCCTTGTAAATGTTGGAGATTAAATCCTTATCGGAGATAACATTGGCAAATATTTTCTCCTATGCAGTGGGCTTTCTTGTTGTTTTGTTGATGGTTGCTTTTGCTGTGCAGAAGCCTTTTATTTTGATGTAGTCCCATTTGTTTATTTTCTCCTTAGCCTCTCTTGCCCTAGGATCTGTGTCTGTAAGAATATTGCTACGACATATGTCTGCAATTTTGCTGCCTATGGAGTCTTGTAGCGTTTTTATGGTTTCCCATCTTACATTCAAGTCCTTTAGCCATTTTGAGTTTATTTTCGTGTATGGTGTAAGTTGGTGATCTAGTTTCATTTTTTGCATATATCTGACCAAATTTTCCAGCACCATTTATTAAAGAGGCTGATTTAACTCCATTGTATGCTCTTGTCTCCTTTGTCAAATATTAATTGAGCATAGTGGCTTGGGTCAATTTCTGGATCCTCTATTCTGTTCCATTGGTCTATATATGTCTGTTCTTGTGCCAGTACCAGGAAGTTTTAAGAACTGTGGCTTGGTAATATAGTTTGATGTCCGCTATTGTGACCCCTCCAACTTTGTTCTTCTTTCTCAGGACAACTGTGGCTATTCGGAGTCTTTTTAAATTCTAGATGAATTTTTGGAGAGTTTGCTTTAGATCTTTGAAATATGCCATTGGTGTTTTAATAGGTATTGCATTGAATCTATAGATTGCTTTAGGTAGTATTGACATTTTAATGATGTTGATTCTACTAATCCATGAACATGAGATGTTCTTCCATTTGTTTATGTCTTCCTCTATCTCTTTTTTCAATGTCCTGTAGTTTTCCGAGTACAGTTCTTTTACATCCTTGGTTAAATTTATTCCTAGGTATCTTAATTTTTTTGGTGCAATGGTATATGGGGTTGTTGTTTTTTTTTCCCATTTCTGTTTCCATGAGTTCATTATTGGTGTATAAAAAGGCCATAGATTACTGGGCATTGAATTTGTATCCTACTACATTGCCAAATTCATTTATTAGGCCTAGCAGTTTTTTGATAGAGTCATTGGGGTTTTCTATGTATAGTATCATGCCATTTGCAAATAAGGATAGTTTTATTTCTTCTTTTCCAACTTTGGATGCTTTTTATTTCCTCTTCTTGTCTGATCGCTATGGCTAGTACTTCTAGTACTATGTCAAACAGGAGTGGTGAAAGTGGGCATCCTTATCTTGTTCCTGTTCTTAGGGGAAATGGTTTTAGTTTTTGCCCATTGAGTATGATGTTGGCTGTAGGTTTGTTATATAGGGCCTTCATTATGTGGAGGTATGATCCTTCTATTCCCACTTTGCTCAAAGTTTTTGTCAAGAAAACGGTGTTGAATTTTTGTCAAATGCTTTTTCTGCAACAATTGATGATTATGTAATTTTTGTCTCTCAGTTTTTGTTTATGTAATGTATCATATTTATTGATTTGCAGACATTGTACCATCCTTACATTCCTGGAATAAATCCCACTTGGTCATGGTGTCTGATCTTTTCAATGTATTGCTGAATCCGATTTGCTAGAATTTTTTTTGAGGATTTTAGCATCTATGTTCATCAAGGATATTTGCCTGTGGTCCTCTTTTTTGTGGTGTCTTTATCTGGTTTTGGTATTAGGGTGATGCTGGCTTCATAGAAAGAGCTTGAAAGTGTGCCTTCCTCTTGAATTTTTTGGAATAGTCTGAGTAAGATAGGTTTTAGTTCTTCTTTGAGTGCGTGGTAGGATTACCCTGTAAAGCCAGCTGGACCAGGGTTTTTGTTTGCTGGGAGATTTTTGATCGCTGTTTCAATTTCTTCGGTAGTTATTGGCCTATTCAGGTTTTTTTTATTCTTCTTGGTTGAGTTTTGGGAACTTGTATTTTTCTAAGAATACGTCCATTTCATCTAGGTTGTCTTTTTTGTTGCAATAGAATTGTTCATAGTGTTTTTTCATAATCCTTTGTATTTCTGTGGGATAGGTTGTTATTTCACTTCTTTCATTTCTGATTTTGTTTATTTGGGTCCTCTCTCTTTGTTTCTTGGTGAGCCTGGCTACAGGTTCATCAATTTTGTTTATCCTTTCAAAGAACCAGCTCTTGGTTTGGTTGATCTTTTGTATTATTATTATTTTTTTGGTCTCTATTTCATTTATCTCCACTCTGATCTTTATTATTTCCTTCTTTCTGCTTATGGTGGCTTTTCTTGTTGCTCTCTTTCTAACTCTTTGAGTTGTAGGATTAGGTAATTTATTATAATTATTTCTTGCTTTTTTGTGGTAGGCTTGTGGAGCTATGAACTTCCATCTCAAGATTGCTTTCACTGTGTCCCATAGATTTTGAATTGTTGTGTTTTCATTGTCATTTGCTGCCATGATGCTTTTTATTTCTTCTTTGATCTCTCTGGTAACCCAGTCATTGTTTAATAGCATGCTATTTAGCCTCCAGATGTTGGATTTTTTTTATTGTAGTTGATTTCTAGTTTTATGCCATTGTGATCTGAGAAGACGCTAGATATGATTTCTATCTTCTTGAATTTGAAGAGACATTGCCTGTGACCCAATATATGGTCTATCTTTGAAAATGACCCATGTGCACTTGAGAAGAATGTGTATTCTGTGGCTTTGGGGTGAAATGTTCTGAAGATGTCAATTAATTCCATCTGACCTAGTGAATCATTTAGGATTTATATTTCTTTGCTGAGTTTTTGTTTAGAGGATTTTTCCAATGGTGATAGTGGGGTATTAAAGTCCCCTACTACGATTGTATTGCTGTTAATTTCTTCTTCGATATCCTCCAGAAATTTTTTTTATGTATTTGGGTACTCCTGTATTGGGTGCATATATGTTTACCAGAGTTATTTCTTCTTGTTGGATTGCTCCCTTTAGTATTATGAAGTGGCCTTCCTTATCTCTTATTTTTTTTTAAATTTATCTTTATTGTTCAGATTATTACAGTTGTTCCTCTTTTTTTCCCCCATAGCTCTCCTCCTCCCAGTTCCCACCCCACCTTCTGTCCTTGCCCCCCCACTGTCCTCAACCATAAGTGTACGATTATTGTCCATTCTCTTTATGCACCCCCAACACCCTTAACCCCCGAAAATTGTCAGTCCACTCCCTTTCTATGCCTCTGATTCTATTCTATTCACCAGTTTATTCTGTTCATCAGATTTTTTATTCACTTGATTCTTAGATTCACTTGTTGATAGATATATTTATTGTTCATAATTTTTACTTTCCTTTTTCTTCTTCCTCTTCTCAAAAGATACCTTTCAGCATTTCATATAATACTGGTTGGGTGGTGATGAACTCTTTTAGCTTTTTCTTGTCTGTGAAGCTCTTTGTCTGACCTTCAATTCTGAATGATAGCTTTGCTGGGTAAAGTAATTTTGGCTGTAGGTTCTTGCTATTCATCACTTTGAATATTTCTTGCCACTCCCTTCTGGCCTGCAAAGTTTCTGTT
>PVJC01019797.1:12496-29964 GCA_004026665.1 Murina feae | reverse complement strand
GTGGCTGGAGGAAGATGGGCAGTAGGCAAGCTTGGGAGGCAGGCCGCACCCAGCCCTGGCCACAGCTCAAAAAAGAGAACAACATGCAGGGGAGGGCAAGAGTCTGAGAGATCAACATAGAGGGGGTGCCTGCTCCAAGCCTTGATGGTGTGCCTGGGGGCAGGCCCCCAGCAGGTAGACACACACAGGAGGACTGCTCTGAGCTTCAGATGCGGCTGGGGGCAGGTCTCCAGTGGTGACACACACACACACATACACACACAAGGCGCCTGGCAGACTGGGGCCATCATAGGACATCCACTGAGGGGTCCCAGACTGTGAGAGGGCACAGGCCGGGCTGAGGAACTCCCTCCACCCTGAGTGCACAAATTTTTGTGCACCGGGCCCCTAGTATATATATATGATCTATGAATTCAGTCATCAGTTTTTCTCCATATATTGAGTGTAATTTATAGTGCTACTAATCGTTTTTTAAGAATGTAACTAGTGAAACAAGCTTTGCTTTATATAACAGCTAGCAATTTACGATGTGCCATTCATATCTATATTTTATTATACAGAAATAATACACAAAACAAAATGGTTATAATTGAAAACTATATCTTAAAAGAATCTTTTTAGTAGATCATTCTTATTAGTATGTACTGTGTTCTTATTGCCCAAATATATTATCCATTTGAAATTAAATTTTGTAAAGGAATTAAAATTTTTAATGTTTGCCATAAATTTAAAAGTGAGATCTGTTAAATGTTCTTTGTATCAAATTCAATGACAATACATAGATCATACTCAGTGTCAGTTGAGCAAGTGGATGAAAAATGAATGATTTTCATTCTTTAGTTAAGTATGATGCTAAGTAGTATGCACTAGCATTAAAAACAAATTACTTATCACTTCAACAACCACAGCATGAGAGCACTCTATTGAAAGCTATATATTCAGTCTATCTTGGTCCTCACTTTTATTAAATAAATCAACTGATAATGGTTGAATAAGCAGAGAAAAAATTCTTAATGGCATTATGGCATTTCCATTTTAAAAGTGCTTATTCAAGATGTATCCAAATTGGTTCATTCTAATTGCTAAGTATTCACACATGTGCACATGCGCACACACCATATAGACACACACACATTTAACATATTAAAACAAAGTAAAAAGAGAAAGTCTTCAATTAATGTACAAGTCAAAGCAATGTACAGCAGGCATTTCTCAAGTTGTTCATGAACTGTTAGCTGGAAAAATCATCACAATTATTACTTGAGAATATATATATATATATATAATAAAAGAGTAATATGCAAATTGACTATCACAAGATGGCTTCCCCCATGTGATCAAGGATAGCTTCCCCATGTGGTCAAAGATGGCTGCCACAAGATGGTCAGCAAGAGAGGGCAGTTGGGAGGGACCCAGCCCTACAAAGGAAGGCAGTTGGGGGGGACCCAGGACTGTAGGGAAGGGCAGTTAGGGGGGACCCAGGCCTGCAGGGGAGGGCAGTTTGGGGGTGGGACCCAGGACTGCAGGGGAGGACAGTTTGGGGGGACCATCCTGGCAGTGGGAGGGCAGTTAGGGGCAATCAGACCAGCACAGGAGCAGTTAGGCATTGATCAGGCTGGCAGGGGAGTGGTTAGGGGCAATTGGCAGGCAAGAGGTTGGGAGCCAGCAGTCCTGGATCCTGAAAGGGATGTCCCTCAAGGGGTCCCAGATTGGAAAGGATGCAGGTTGCCTGAGGGACAACACCTGCACCCCCCACTCCCACTCCATGCACAAATTTCATGCACTGGGCCTCTAGTATAATATATATTTATTAATATATATATATATATATATATATATATATATATTCAGAAATAATATGCTAATAAAATGGTAATATGCTAATTAGACCAGACATCTTCTGGACATCCACCCAGATGTCCTTCTGGACAAAGCCACAATGGTGGGGGCCGAGGCAGAGGAGTGAGGAGTGATCAGGCCAGTAGGGGAGAACAGTTAGGGACGACCAAGCCAGCAAGGGAGGGCAATTAGGAGCACCAGGCCAGCAGAGGAGGGCAGTTGGGGGTGACCAGGCCTGTAAGCAGAGGTGGTTAAGGGTGATCAGGCAGGCAGGAGAGCAGTTAGGTGCATCAGGCAAACAGGCAGAGTGGTCAGTGGCAATCAAGCAGGCAGGCAGGTGAGTGGTTATGAGCCAGTGGTCCCAGATTATGAGAGTGATGTCCGACTGCCGGTTTAGGCCCAATCCCACAGGGCCTAAACCAGAAGTCAGATATCCCTGAGGGGTCCTGGATTGGAGAGTATGCAGGACGGGCTGAGGGGACCCCCCCACATTCACAAATTCATGCACCAGGCCTCTAGTGTAATAATAAAAGCATAATATGCTAATTATACTGGATGTCCTTCCAGACAACCTTCCAGAAAAAGCTGGGACTGTGAGAGGGAAGCCAGTGCCAGCAGCCAGGGGAAGAAATTCTTACTCTTGTACAGATTTCATACCTCAGGCCTGTAGTCTGAAATAAAATTTCAAAATTAATTTGTATTTCTCTGATTGCTAAGCACTCAAAATTATTTCACATGTTTAAAGCTTATTTTCATTTTTCTGTGAATTTTTTGCATATGACATTTGCTATTTCTCTATTGGGGTGTATGTTTTTTTTTCTTTGTTTGTTTGTTTGTTCGTCAGAGATCATTATAGATTACAGCTGTGTTGTTTTTGTTTTGGCCATCATTTTTTGGTTCCAAACACCTGCCTGACTGATCTTTCCTAACTACCTCTGCCTGTCTGCCTGATTGCCCCTAACTGGTTGCCTGTATTCCTGATCACCCCTAACCATTTTCTGGGAGAGGCCAGCTCGGGTGAGGGGCTGTGGTAGTTCTGGTCTCTGGTTGTTCTGGTCTTTCTGCTGTTTTGGTCACTGGGCTTTTATTATAAAGGATACTAATTTTATTTCAGTAATATTGTACAAATATCCATGTCATCCACATATGGTAATTGAAATAACCTCTTTCTACAGATTGCTACTGTTAATAATAAATATTAATAGTAAAAATAAATTCTTATTAAAAATGTAAAATCATCCTATATAATAAAAGCCTAATATGCAAATTGTCCCCATGGGTGGTCATTTGACCAGGAGTTCAACCGCTCACTATGGTGTGCACTGACAAACAGGGGGCAGCGTGGAACATGGTGGGTGTCAGCAATGTGACCTTGACAGCAGGCGGCAGTGGAGGAGCTACTGGCCCCAATGGGCCCTGATGAGAGCAGGATCGCAGCAGATGGTAGAGCAGGTGAGCAGGTGGTGCCAGGTCAAAGCGGGTGTAAGCAGGGACCCAATCACCCTACCAATTGCCCTGCAGATGGTGACCAGTAGCAGCAGCAGGGGGCAGGGCCACCATCTGGTTCCCAGGTGTTGAGGGAGCTGGGCTGAGGGCCTGAACCTGCTCCATCACCCCACAGGTGGGTTGGTGGAGCAGCACCTGGCCACAGCAGGGTGCCAGGCAGAGTGCCAGGTGGGGCTGCAAGGCTGGGGGGATGAATTGGTGCCTGATCTCTGCTGGCCACCCTGAGGGGCTCCACCAATGCATGAATTTGTGCACCAGGCTTCTAGTTTCATTATAAATATTATTTGTTTTGCATGTTTAATGAAAATGGTTTTACTATTGAAACTCACAACTTTTTATTTATCTTTAGTAGCTTTTTATATATTAAGTGCAGTGAAAATCTATATAATAAAGAGCCAGGGTCGTTACTACCAAAGGCTTGACCAGACCAGAAGTCAGTGCTGGGTTGCTGTGGTGACCCATCAGTGACTGGGGTCCCTGTGGGGCACCCTAACCCAGCACTGACTGCCTAGGGGGCTGTGGTCAGGCCCATAGTGAGGCCTATAATGAGAGAAGCAGGGTCTGATCCGTAGCCTCTGTGGCAACCATTGATCAGAGCTTGCCTCTCTTTCTCTCCTGGCCTGGACAACAGCGATGCTTCTATGTCTCTCCAGGCCTCCACTGGAGCTGCTGATCAGCCCTGTCTTTCTGAACAGGCCCTGTTGTTAGGCCCAGAGATGCTGACTGGCATAGAAACTGACCACTCAAAATCAAATCTGGGTGGATGTAAGGAGTCAATGGCTGCCTAGGAGGCAGAGCACTTGACACTGATTTGTATAGAAGCTAACCAACCAGAACCAAATTGGCTGGCAGACGAGGGTAGTTGGGGCAAGATCAGGCCTTCAGGTGAGGGCAGTTAAGGGTGATCAGGCAGGTAGAGGCAGTTAGGGATTATCAGGTTGGCAGAGAAGGGCAGTTGGGGTTAAGATCAGACCATCAGGGGAGGACAGTTAGGAGTGATCAGGCAGGCAGGGGATGGCCATTGGAGGTGAGATCAGGCGGGCAGGGGAGGCCAGTTAGGGGTGATCAGGCAGGCAGGCAGAGGGGTTGGGGCAATCAATCAGGCAGGTAGGTGAGTGGTTAGAAGCCAGAGGTCTGGGATTATGAAAGGGGTCCCCAACTGGAATGGGAGCAGGCTGAACTGAGGGATCCCCTCCACTGTGCACAAATTTCATGCACCAGGTCTCTAGCATGTATATATTTTTTTTGTCACCAAAAATACCAAGGTTGCAAGTTGTTCAGTTTGCTTTAATACATATTTTGCAAAAGAACTTTACATGTTTATGTAATTTAATCTGTAGTTATTTCTTTGTTTTCTTAACATTTATATTTAATACTATAGGATTTCTCTCATATTTTTAAATGTCACTTTTATTGTATAATAAGCACTTATAGGTTATGTATTTTTCCTAGAATGTGATTTATTTTTTATTCTCATGCCAACACCAGGCTCCATTAATTAATGTAGCTTATAAACAAATCAAAGGTAAACTATGATTAAATTGCATACTACTAAGAAATATTTGCTTGCCAAAGGGGAGAATGCGAATAAAGCACAACATTAAGAAAAATATTGGACCTAGATAATAGATATATGAGAGTTCATTTGTACTCCTTTTTCTAATTTTGAATATATGTGGAAATGTTCATAATAGCACATTAAGATGACTTTTGATGCACAATAGGAAGAGGTGATACCAGGTAGTCTCTATATTAGGTGTGAATATAGCTCTACACAGATGGGAAATATATAACTACAAAAGTAAAGTTACTAAATTCTGCACCAGGTACATGATGGTTGTACAGAGATGAGGCCATAGTAAATACTCCTGTTCAAAAAGAGACATGGCAATCCCTGAGCCATACTGAAACCCCAGAGACCGTTGGGAAGGTCTTTTTTCTTTTGTTTTATGGAATAATTATTGTTTAGTCTTTAATTCTGCTTCATGGTGTCAGTTACCCCAGTTTATTCTTTTCTATGACTCTCGGCTCCACCTTCTGGGAGCTCCTTCCTCTGAGATTATCCTCTGTAGCCACATCTGAAGTGAGCTTCAGAGGGTATGTCTTCTGGGGTCTGAGCAGCTTTGTCAAACTGCTTCCTGATCCTTGGGGCCTCTGATTATTTTAAATGTCAAACAAGCATGGTGTCTTTTATATTAGGTTAGTGGCTCTTTTGGACAGCACAACTGTCTCAAGAACTTTTTAAGTTTTTAGTTTATTTGATTCGTTTGTTTTATTTTTAGTTCCATGTTCCAATGGAACTTAAGTTCTTTTTGAGACATGACTAATTGCAGGTGCCCTGAGCTTATTAAGCACTGTGGGAAAGCTACATGGTTTTCCTGAACCATTTTCTGCTAAATTAACTGAATACCATCATAATCCACCCAGAGGTATAACGATGGGAATGAAGGGCTTACCATTGATTTGATCCTTGCCATAGGGCTTTCTTTGTTTTAAAACCCTCCTGAATTTATTTTATGCTGGTGGGTGGGGAAAAGCAGTTGCCTATTCCAGTCTTACAAATATCCACATTTTTCACTCCCCTTTCATTTCTGTTTGCTAACCAGCAAATTCTTTTTAAGGTCATCTCTTTGTAGTACTTGTCAAATGCAGCCAGTAGTATATAACACATGCTACCAATATTCTGTTTTCTCCATATTTTAAGATTCTAGGATGTATAAGCTCATTAGGTATTTTTCAAGTGATTGCTGGCAACAATTGCTAGTTTAAAAAGAAAAGGGTTTTCTTGTACCTGCTATTATATGTACACTAGAGGCCGGTGCACAAAATTCATGCATGGAGGAGGAGTCCATCAGCTTGGCCTGCACCCTCTCACAATTCGGGACTGGTCCCTAACTGGTCACCTGCCCGCCTTCCTGATTGCCTCTATCCACTTGTTCGCCTGCCTGATCACCCCTAACTGCCTCTGCCTCTGCCCTTGGACCTAGTACCCAGGTTTCCCTCCTCCAACCAGCCACAGGCAACCAGGATCCCGAGTGGCACCTCCTGGGCTGAATACAGTCACCCAGGACCCCAGGTGGTGCCACCCAGGCCCCAGCTTTATCAGGAAGGACGTTGGAAGGTCATCTGGAAGACATCTGGTCTATCTGGTCTAATTAGTATATTACCCTTTTATTAGTATAGATCATAGGTCCTTGGGGACTGCATAGCATTGTCATCATTCTCACTCTGTGTCGAGATTGATCAAATAAATAGCAATGAGGGGAAAAGGAATAGAAGGGAGAATGATGGGCTTTTAAAGCTTCCAGAAGGACATTAAACATGTCTCTTCCACTTTTATGGTCAAAATAAGTTATATGATCACAGGTGGGAGTGCATAACTCTCCATTAGTTCAGCATAAAGGTGACCTCAAGTCGCACTTAATCCCCCAGTTATTACCTCTTCTGATCTCATTTACACAGGCTTGCCTTTATTTACTACTAGAGGCCCAGTGCACAAAAATTTGTGCATTTGGGTGGGTTCCTTCAGCCAAGCCTGTGCCCTCTCAGAGTCTGGGACCCCTTGGGAGATGTCCACCTGATGGGTGCCTGGCCAGCATAGGTGAGGGGCTGAGGCTCTCCACAGGCCCTTAAGGGTTCGGGTTCCTACTGGGGTGTCTGGCTTGAAGCATGTATCTGGGATTTATTTAACTTCTATAATTGAAACTTTGTTGCCTTGGTTCCCTCTCCACCCCCTGCTTGAAGCTTGTGTTTCCCCTGGCAACCCAAGGTCCCAGCCTGGCAGGTATCTGAGGTTTGTTTATCTTCTATAATTGAAACTTTGTAGCCTCGAGTAGAGCTCAGGGCCCACAGCTCTGGCTTCCTCCATTGCCCAGGACAACTCCAGCTCCGTGCTGCTGATGCCATCTTAGTTGAGTTAATTTGCATACCTTCTCCTGATTGGTTAGTGGGCGTGGCTTGTGGGTGTAACAGGGTGATGGTCAATTTGTATATTACGCTTTTATTAGATTAGATGCTCTATCATCCTGAATTTTTCCTATTTCCCAAACATAGCTGTTCTTTCAGCCTAAATAATCATTCTAAGCTTTCTGTTCAAGCTGATATCAACACTGTTAAATTTCCTCAGTGGTCCATGTGATTAACTCTTTTGCCTCTTATCTTTGCTCAAATGGCACCTTCTCACTGAAGTTAACACTGACTCCTCTAGTTAAAAACTGAATCTCACAACCACACATTAGAGACTTCTCTAAATCTGATGAACTTTTTTTGTAGTCTCACAGCCCCTAAGTCTTATGTTATTTCTTATGAAGATCAATTTAACCCTTTTTTATTTATCCCAGCATTAGGTTTTACCACTGGCACAGCAGCTGAAGTAGCAACCCATGAAGAGGCTTTTGAAAGCATTTGGTCACCAAATATTCTCCCTAGAAAAATATCTGTATAAGTGAAGTAGAAGGAAGAAACAAACAAAAATAAAAACAAACAAATCATAAAACCCCAACTTATTTAAATCAGGAAGCAAGATTTTAATAAATAATTCTGAAACAAATCCTTAGATACTGTGAATTAGGAGGGCATGGGTATTTCCTGGAAATCTGTATTTTAAAAGTGCATTGAATGTAATTATGAAAAACTTACAGGTATTGATTAATATACACTGAATGGCCAGATTATTATGACCACCTGACATTTGTAGGCAAATTAGCTGTACACTGCATCATATGGGATATGGAAGCTGAAGGCCTGTTTGAACATCTTTGCTGTCTGCAGTTACCAAGATAAAACATCTCCAATTCGTACAGGAACACAAGGATTGTACAGTCGAACATTAGAAAAAAGTCATGTGGTCTGATGAATCACATTTCCAGTTGCATCATGCAGATGACAGAGTGAGAATTTGAGGGAAACAGCATGAAAGCTTGCACCCCACATGCATGAGTGCAACCCTTCAAGCTGGTGGGGGCAGTGTTATGGTTTGGGGCATGTTTTCCTGGCATGATTTGGGCCCTTTAACTCGTGTGAAACAATGTCTGAATAGCACAACATACCTAAGTATCATTGCTGATCAGGTTGATCCTATCACAGTGATGGTGTATCCCAATGGAGATGGCTTCTTCCAACAAGACAATGCGCCCTGCCACGGTGCTTGTATTGTGCAGGAGTGGTTTCAAGAACATGAGGGAGACTTTACCTTGCTTAGGTGGCCCCCACAATCACCAGATCTCAATCCAATCGAGCATTTGTGGGACAAAGTTAAAAGAGCCATCAGGCAGCTGGTTCCACAACCATCAAATCTCACAGAACTGGACAGTGCTATTCATCAGGCATGGTGTCAGATTCCTCGCATCACCTTTCAACATCTCGTGGAGTCAATGCCAAGAAGAATTGCCACAGTAAATCACGTTGTTTACCTATATCTTCAGAAAAAAATCACTTCTGTCACGGTAAACAGCCTCCTCCATTATTTATAATGATCTGGCCCTCTAGCAACTTCAGTGCAAAATTATAGCTAATTTGCCTACAAATGTCAGGTGTTCATAATAATCTGGCCACTCAGTATATATATTCATGATATATATATCATGAATGATACAATAAAACAGAATAATTGTGTCAATGTCAACATAATACATTTTTCTTTGCTCATGATATACTTATAAGAATATATTATATCACAATACCTGATATTAAACTGTATTACAAGTCCATTGTAATCAAAACAGCCTGGTCCTGGCACAAGAACAGGCATATAGACAAATGGAACAGAACAGAAAATACAGAAATCAACCCATGCATTTACTGTCAATTAATATTTGACAAAGGGGGCAAAAGCATACAATGGTGTAAAGACTGTACATGAAAAAAAATTAATCTAGACTGCTACCATATACCATACACAAGAATAAATTCAAAATTGATAACAGACTTAAATGTAACTTGCAAAATCATAAACGTCCTAGACAAAGACATAGGCAGTACAATCTCAGACATATCTCGTAGAAATATTTTTGCAGATATATCTCCTAGGACAAGAGAAACAAAGGAAAAATAAACAAATAGGACTATATCAAACTAAAAGTGCTTCTGTACAGCAAAGGAAACCATCAACAAAATGAAAAGGGAACCCACTGTGTGGGAGAACTGATAAGACCCCACCCCCCACCTCACTGCCCAGAGCAAGGATGATGGGCCAGGTACACAAACTCACCAGGGCAGAAAGTCCTGGATACCTAGAAAGGGGCAAAACAAGAACCTCTCCTCCAGGGTAACCTATACTCCTCTAGCATATACTGATCAGGCAGTTTACACCCCCTGACCTTTTCCTCCATAAAGATATCTAGGCCTTAGTTATATTTTAGCTCCTGGCCTAGAAAGCATAAAAGACAAGTGGTGCCTTGGCTGCTTCAGGACTGGCTACATTGACTAATGATCCCCTAGCCTGGCGCTGACCAATCAGGAGAGAATCAAACCCTGAAAGAGCAAATCTGGAAAGCTAATTAATATTCTATTAAAATCCTCCCCTTAGTCTTCCCCTAAGATTTCCACTTGCAAGAAAGATATAATTATGCTCAGGACAAAAGACCCAGCATGGGCTCTCCCACCTAGGAGCACACCTGTGCCACATGCCCATACAGGCATGTATCTCCCAACCTCTAGATCCCTTGAGATTTGCAACCAGGGGAGCAATGGGAAGCAGTAGCTCAACCTGTGTTACTCTCCTTAACCTGTCTCCAAGGCCCCCTTTTCTCTGACTTCTCAGTGAGCTAAAGAAGCCCAGACCCAATACCCATTAGTCAGTGCTATGCATCCCTTACCTTTGAACATCCCCAACTCCCAACCCCTTTTCTTTAAATAAATTCAAGATTTTAAGCCACTATCTGAGATGTCCATATAGCCTGCCTGTATGCCACTGACTTGAACCTTTCAGAACATATTCACCAATAATACATCTGATAAGGGGTAAATTTCCAAAATATATAAAGAACTTATATAACTCACCCACCAGTAAGACAAATGATCTAATGAAAAAATGGGCAAAAGACCTGAATAGACAGTTCTCCAAAGAGGATATACATATGGCCAATAGACATATGAAAGAAAGCTCAATATCACAAACCAGCGGAGAGATACGAATTAAAACCACAATGAGATATCACTGCACACCTGCGAGAATGGCTACCATCAATAAAGTAACAAATAACATGTGTTGGTGAGGATGTAGAGAAAAGGGAACCACTATGTAAAACAGTATGGAGTTTCCTCAAAAAATTAAAAATGGAACTGCAACTTGACCCAGTGGTCCAACTTCTGGGAATATTTCCTAAAAAACCTAAAATGCCAATCATAAGGAATATATGCACCCCTATGTCCATAGCAGCATTATTTACTAGCTAAGATCTGGAAACAGTCCAAGGGCCCATCAGTCGATGAGTATATAAAAAAAATCATACATTTATGTAATTGAATGATATGCGGCCATAGCAAAGAAGGAAAGCTTACCTTTTGGACCTGGAGATTATTATGCTACGTGAAATTAGCTAGCCAGAGGAAGGCAAATACCATGTGATCTCACTTACACGTGGAATCTAGTGAAGAAACTAAAGTGTCGAACAAAACAGAAACAGAGTCATGATACGTGGAACAGAAAGACAACTGTCAGAGGGGAGGGGAAAGAAGGGACTGGATAAAAGGTGAAGGGATTCGTCAAAGAACATATATGTATAACCTATAAACACAGCCAACAGTGTGGTGATGGCCGGAGAGAAGGGGACTGGGGAGATGGCTGTTGGGTGGAGATGGGCAAAGGTAGAGAAATGGGAGACCTGTAATAGCTTCAATAATAAAATAAAAAGTTAAAAAATAAAAATGTAAAAAGCAAAGTGAAAAAATTTATATAATATATATTAGGATTCTAAACCAAAAAAATCAATAAATCATATATGTACAACAGAAGTTGTATAATATATATACAGACAATAATGCATGAAAACAATAAAACTTATGAAAGTTTATATCAAAAGGATACATATTGAGGAAATTTTAAAATTACTTCTGGGTCAAAGTGAAAGTAAACAGCCCAATCACAAGTTATTAAGTAGTTAATGGTAATGAGTCAATTAGAATACTATATCTTAGAACTTATGAGACACAGCCAAAGTTATTTCAGATAAAAATACTTTCATTATTTAAAAAAATAAAATCTAGAAGCTAGAAAAAAATATGACAGAAAGAATAAAACTGCAAAAGCTGAAAGTCATTCAGAAAATAGAAACAAAAACTAATATTAATACTTTAAAAAATGATAAATATTAGTTTTTTTTTCTTCTGGTGAGATTGAAAAAGAAAAGTAAAAGTTTCAGACACACAACATTAGGAATCAGAGCACTGTAACATAACTGCAGGAATAAAAAAGAAGTTAAAATTTAAGAGTTTAATATACATAGTTTTGTGGTGATAATAAAATATATTTTAATGGGATAAATAATTATTTAAAGTATCAAATTTATTTTAAAGAGGTTGAGTTCCTAAATTAATAATCTTGAAAAATATTTTTAAAGTATTTTACAAAGTATCTTTCAGAAAATCATTTAGAGGAGATGGATTTGTGGTTGATTTAAATAAACTCTTTAAGGAACTGATGAATCCTGTTATTAAATTACTAGAGGGTCCAGTGCATGAAATTTGTGCACTTAGGACAGGAGGTCCCTCAGCCTGGACTGTGCCCTCTCACAGTCCAGGAGCCCTCAGGGGATGTCCTCCCAAGCCGCTCCAAAGCAGGCCTAAGCTGGCAGTTGGATATCCTTAGTGCTGCCACGGAGGTGGAAGAGATTCCCGCCACTGACACTGTGTTTGCTAGTTGTGAGCCCAGCTCAGGACTTCTGGCTGAGTGGCATTCCCCCTGTGGGAGCGCACTGATTACTATGGGGAAGCTCCTGTGTTAATTTCTGCCCCCTGTTGGTCAGTGTGCATCGCAGTAATCGGTCGTTCAGCCATTTGGTTGATTCGCATATTAGCCTTTTAGTATAATAGCATTAGGGGCCCAGTGCATGAATTCATGCACCTTGAAAGGAACTGTGGGCTGTAAGACTGCAGTGGGCACAGGGGCAAGTTTCCTTGCTCCCAGCCGGCCCCTCCTGATTTGGCCCGGATCTCCTGTCTGCTGGCAGCCCTGCTCCTGCTTCTGCCACTCCCACATGTTGACAGTGTAGAGCAATTGGGGCCAGTGCCAGCAGGGGGTGCGAGCAGAGGCTACTGCCCCAACAACCCCTCAGGAGCAGGGAGAGGTGGAGAAACCCTCAGGGGCAATAAGAGCCAGTAGCTGCTGCTTGCACCCACTAATGGTACCAAATGATCAGGATGGGCTCTGGGCACCAGGTGCCAGCAACAAGTACGAATGGTGACTCAGGTGCCAGTAGTGGGTGCAAGCAGGGCCTTTGCTGACAGCGGGTTTGGGAGATGGCTGCCAGCCCTGATTGCCCCTCAAGAGCAGGGGTGAGGTAAAGAAGCCCCGAGGGGTGATTGGGGTCAGCACTGGGCACTGGCAGCAGGTGCGAGCACTGGGCAGGACTGCAGTGCACAGGAGCAAAGAATTTTCAGTAACCACCAAAGGCTGACCCCAATGACAGCCACCGGTGCCCTGCCTTGGTCTGGTGACCTCCTTCACTTCCTCCACCATCCCATCGCAGCCAACACCTGCTATGTTCCAAGCTCTGCCTCCTGCTATCAATGCCCACCATATTCTGCGTGCTCCCCCAGTGGTCACTGCACGTCATAGTGACTGGTTGTTCAGTTGTTTGGTTGTTCCACCATTCCGTCTATTTTCATATTAGCCTTTTATTATATAATAGGGGCCTGGTGCACGAAATTCGTGCACTGGGGAGGGAGCAGGTTCCTCAGCCCAGCCTGCCCCCTCTCACATATTGGGAGCCCTCAGGGGATATCCTACTGACAGCTTAGGCCCGCTCCCTGCTCCCTTTGGGGAATGGGCCTAAGCCACAGACTGGCCTCCCTTTGTGGGAGGTGACCAGGCTAATCAGGGGAAGCACCAACCCCATCACCCCGCTGCTGCAGCCACTGCCAGTCACCGCAGCCACCAAGGTGTTTTCATCAACACGGACTCCAGTCCCTTCACCATGAAGAAATGACAACTTTCTTTAGGCGTTTTCAAGATGTGTTTTTCATAGGATATGACATTTCTTTCTCTTTCTTTCTTTCTTTCTTTTTTTCTTTCTTTCTTTCTTTCTTTCTTTCTTTCTTTCTTTCTTTCTTTCTTTCTTCCTTTCTTTCTTCCTCCTCTCCTGAGGATATGTTTCCACTGATTTTTAGAGAATATGGAAGAGAAGGGAAAAACAGAGAGAAACATCAAAGTGAGAGGAACACTTTGATTGGTTGCCTCCCGCATATGCCCTGACCTGGGCCCCGGCCAGGGAGGAGCCTGCAACCTAGGTACATGCCCTTGGTCAGAAATGAACCCAGACCCTGCAGTCAGCAGGCTGAGGTATTATGCACTGAACCAAACCGGCTAGGGCAGGATATGACATTTCTTAGTCCTCCAGCAGTGGACCTTCATTTTTTTTCTCCAGGAGTGTGGTGGAAAAACCCTAGATAGCCTTTTTGGATTCTTATTACCCAAGTTACTAAGAATATTACCAGTGGCATACAGGGAGCTTAGCCAATGAGTGGAAAGAAATGGTGTTTCCTCTGTAGTTCACTCCAATCATCAGCTCCACCCCTGCCCCTCAAATTCCAGCTCCACCCCTGCCCGGGCCTGTAATCTCTGGCTAAGGCTGCAGGCCTGGGCAGGGAACCCCCAAACCACTCTGATTGCCAGCTTCACGAGCCCAGGCCTCTGCGATCACTGGCTCTTATCCTGCCCCCTGCCATCCTCGGCTCTGCTGTTGCTCCACTGGCAGCCTCTGGCCAAGGCTGCGACTTGGGCAGGGGACCCCCAGACCCCTGCTTTGCTGGCTCCACCGGTGCACAGACCCCTGTGATCACAGGCTCCACCCCTGACCCTCTGATCATTGGCTCTGCGGAGCCCAGGTCCCTGCAATCTCCAGCCTTGCCTCTGCCAGGGCCTGAGGCCTCTGGCCCAGGCCTTATGCCTGGTAGGGCACCCTTATACCCCTCTGATTACCGTTCTGCCCTTGCACCCTCTGATCACCAGCTTTGCCCTTGCCCATGCCTGAGGCCTCTGGTGAAGGCCTCTGGCCTGGGCAGGGGACCCCCAGCCCACTCTGATTACCTGTTCCACCCCTTGGGCCCCCCGCCTCCTCCACCAACTACTTAGCTAATAGGCCTGACCACTTCAGTGGCGGGGCTGAGCCAGACTGGGCACCACCATCTTGTGGCTATGGGGGTGGACATCTTGTGGCTATGGGGTCGGCCATCTTTGTCACGGAGTGATGCCTAATTTGCATATCACTCTTTTATTAGATAGGAGGATACTAGATAACTAAAGAAATATGAGTTGCTAGTGATTTTAAGTCTCTGAAACTATTATATATATATATATATATATATATATATATATATATATATATATATATATGACTGACGGATAACCAATAATTATAATGTGTATACACATCCATATACACACACACACACACACACACACAATAATTACAGACCTGAAGAAAATATTAGCAAGTTTTGCATAGAACTAAATTTAAAAAAAATATTCTGTTCCTAAGTAGGGTTTGCTAAATCATTGAGCAATGACTCCCCATGTTAAAAATATATTAATACAGTACATAATATTGGTAAGCAAAACTTTTAAAAAATATTATTGATAGAATTTATTATCCATTCAAATATTTTGGTAAGGGAAGGCTGATTCAATAAGTTGTGTTGGGAGGATTTAGAAAAGTAACATCAGCAAAAATGTGGGCAAGACTTTTCTACCATATTTACCCCAAATAACACAACATTTTATAATCAAACAAGGAAGAAGACCTTGTGAAGGTCCTGAAGTCCAGAACACTGTTGGATTAAAAAATAAAATCAAAGGTTAGACACATTTAGGAGGGTAAGAGGAACAGTTTCACTTTACCTGAAGCACAGCTAAGTGCCAGGAGAAATGCTCTTGGCCAGTGATTTTGTCCACAGGAATATGAGTCTGCAAGTGAGTGCCCAGCATCTGTAGCTGTGCACAACTGTGAGCCTTACTTCCTTCTTGCCCCAGCCAAATACTGAGGTGTGCTGACCAACTAAAAGGCAAAGGAGGGCGGGGAAAACAGCAGCCAGGGTTTAAAGATAATTAAAAGCATTCAGATTCTAATTGCTTTGAGTCTCTATAAAGAATTCTGTCCATGAACCACTGGGGACACCTCACCTGTGGATCTCTCCAACTGGCCCAAGTGCTCCCCTTGTCTCACCCACAACCCCCCCCCCACCACCACCACCACCTCATGGTCAGAACCCCATTTGTTCTCCAAAGAGTAGACAGAGCAAATATGTGCAAATAGCTAGTGAGCATATGCAAAAAGCCAGCCTGACGGTAGGACTGGGAGGAAACACAGGAACTTGAGCATTTAACTGCATCCCAGGGAAAGCAAACAGCAGGCTGTTAGAACCTGACCTGGCATTGCAGGATCAAGTAAAATCATACATTCTTAAGAATTTCCACCTACAAGAGGAAGAAGAAATGTGCAGCAGGTATATCCATTGGAAGTTTAGAAAGCCTGTAAATTCTTGGCAGGACTGACAAGAAGGTGTTTTTATCCTGAAGTTAATGCTTAAACATTGAATGCAATAGATGACTGCTTCTTCAAATGCAAAGATAACAACTCAAGACTAAGGAATATAAAAAGTCAAGGAATCGTAGTATCACCAAAAACGCAATATTTTTTTCAACAACGAACCCCAAAGAAATATAGATCTATAATTTGTCTGATAAAAGATCAAAATAGTTGTTTTGGGGAAGCTCATCGACCTCTTAGAAAACAGAAAGACAATTTAATAGAATCAGAAAAATGATATATGAACAAAATAGGGAGAATGACAGAGAGATAGAAATCATTAAAGGAACTAAATAGAAAATCTTTATATTGAAGAATACAATGATTAAAATAAAAGAAAAACAGAGAGTGCCAACAACAGATTTTATCAAGCAGAAAAAAAAGAATTTGAGATGTGGAAGACAGGTCATTTAAAACTATCCAATCAGAAGAGAACAAAGAAAAAAATAATGAAAAAGAATGAAGAAAGCTCATGTGAATTTTTATTTATCATCAAGTAAAAATATCTATGTATATTGTAGTCCAAGAAAGAAGAAGAGAAAGAGAAAGGGACAGAAAACTTATTTAAAGAATTAATGGCTGAGAAATTTTCAAATCTGGAAAAATATTTGAATACCTAAGTTCATAAAGCTCATAAGTCTCCCAAAAGATTCAAACCAAAGACATCTCTAAATGCATTATATAAAAAAATGTCTAAAATCAAGGAGAATTTTAAAAGCGTCAAGACAAGAAATTCCACACATATAAGGGAACTACCACTAGGTAACTAACAGATTTCTCAGCAGAAATGTTGCAGACTAGAAGAGAGTGGAAGGGTATATTCAAAGTGCTGAGTGAAGAACAAAATAATGCGTCAAGAATATTTTTACATGGCAAAGATGTTCTTCAGAAATTTAAAGGAGATAAGGACTTTCCCAAATAAAAGCCAAGGGAGCTCATCGCTACTAGACCTGCCTTACAAGAAATCTCAACAGAGGTCTCCAAGCTGAAACAAAAGAATGTAATTAACAACAGTAAACCTGAAAATGTAAAATATGCTGATAAAAATAGGTATATACTCTGTATTACTGGCATAAAAATAAACACATAGACCAAACCAATGGGAAAGGTTAGAGAGTCCAGAATTAAACTCACACACACACAGTTAAATAATCTCTCTATATAAAGCCAAGTGACCAAAACACTAGAATGACCAGAATGATCAGAATGACCAGAACAACCGGTCACTATGACGCACACTGAGGCAGCCAGGAGGCCCAATGGGGCCCCAATCAGTCCCACCAACCATCTGTGGTCCCTCCCCCTAATTGTTCCCACCCCTGGTCAGCCCCCGCGACCCTGATTGGGGGCAAGGATGGCTGGCCAACTTCCAGTGGCCCT